>BOPP01000233.1:539260-558459 GCA_017312745.1 Gryllus bimaculatus | reverse complement strand
AGTCGGAAGAGGAAGGACTGGGAGCAGCGAGGACGACAGGTCATGTTTTAGAAGGACTGGCGGAGAAGCGGGGTCGCTAGCGGAGAGAAAGGAAGGACTTAGAGCGGCAGGACCGCTAGTCGGAGAAGGACTACGGAGAAAGGACGCTAGTCGAGAAGACTGGGAGCGAGGACCTAGTCGGAAGAAGGAGAAGAGAGAGAGGAGAGAAAGACGGAGAGGAGAAGAGGGGGGACTTAGTCGAGAAGGACTGGGAGCGGGCACCGCTCTCAGGTCGGAGAAGAGAGGACTGGAGAGAACGTCGCTGTCTGAGAACGACTGCGGAAAGGAGGACTCTTAGATCGGAAGAAAACATGGGAGCGAGGTTCGCATAGTCGGAGAAGACGAGGAGCAGAGGACACTAGTCGGAGAAGGACTGGGAGAGAGGACCTCTAGTTCGAAGAAGGACTGGGAGCGAGGACGGCTAGTCGGAGAAGGACTGGAAAGACGTCGCTAGTCTGAGAACGACTGGTAGAGAGACTCAGTCGAAGAAGGACTGGAATGCAGGAGCGGTCGCGCAAGTTTCGGGGAGAGAAGGGACTGGGAGCGAGTCGCTAAGTCGGAGAAGGACTGGACGAGGACGCTAGTCAGAGAAGGACTGGGAGAGACGTCGCTAGTCTGAGCAACGACTGGGAGAGAGGACGCTAAGTGGAGAAGGACTACTGGGAAGCGAGGACGCTAGTTGGAAGAAGACTGGGAGCGAGGACGCTAGTCGAGAAGGACACTGGGAGCGAGGACGCTAGTCCGGGAGGGAAGAATGGACTGGGATAAGGCCAGGACGCTCAGTCGAGAAGGACTGGGAGCGAGGAACGCTAGTCGGAGAAGGGACTGGGAAGCCAGAGGGACGCTAGTCGGAGAAGGGACTGGGAGCGAGGACGCTAGTCGAGAAGGACTGGGAGCGAGACGACTAGTCGGAGAAGGACTGGAGGAGCGAGGACGCTAGGTCGAGAAGGACTGGGAGCGAGGAACCTAGTCGGAAAGAAGGACTGCGAGAAGACGTCGCGTATTCTGAGAAGGACTGGAGAGTCGTGCGCTAGTTGAGAACGGAACTGCGGAGAGAGGACTCTAACGAGAAGGAATGGACAAGGGACGGACGCTAGTCGGAAGAAGGACTGAGAGCGAGGACGCTAGTCGGAGAAGACGGGAGCGAGGACGCTAGTCGGAGAAGGAACTGGGAGCGAGGACGCTAGTCGGAGAAGGACTGGGAGAGACGTCGCTAGTTGGGAGCCGCAAGCGGACACGGCGAACGACGAGGGAGCTACGCGCCTCGATGCGCATTCGCCCGGAGATAGCGCTCGCAACTAGCCGGCGCCGTATTCACGCCAGCGCTTTTGCGGAAAATTGCTCAATTTTATTGGCCGCCGTCTGTAATTTGAAAGCCATTGCCAGTCCTGATTGGTGTTTAAATGCATCGTGTCCTCGCAAACAAATGCCAGCAGCACTGTCGACGGGGACGAGGAAAATGTTTCGAGGGAAACGCTGCGAAACGACCGCAAGCACGTCACGGCGCTAAGGCCCGGAGGGGGGTGGGGGTAGGAGGCGGGGAGCGGCAGGGGATGGTAGGGAGCGGGGGTGGGGAGGCGGGGCGTTGAAGGCCGAAGCGCCATCAGAACATTTCACCCACTCCTCTTCGGCTCTATGTTCGAAGGAATGTTGTTTAGAGTTATCAACTCACATATGGATACCGAAATTTACACGCGTTAAATATTGAGCGAAATCCTTTTTGATAATTATACATTAAATGTGGTAGTTGATGTTTTTACTCCATGATACTAACACTTTGACATTTACAATGTGTATAATGGGCTATCATATTTCCTAAACACAATTTCGTAGTTAAGGTTATATTAATTTGTGTCATATTCTTATGAGACACATGCACTTGCGTAAAAGAACGATCATTCCGTTCATGTATGGGCGGTAATTTCTTACGGACGTAATGTGCATTTCGCAAAATGAAAAATTAAACATAACATACCTTTTTTCTCTGGTAGATAAATAATTCAACGAATATAGGACAAACTCGCCAAAATAAGACGGTGCGGACTGAAAGAAAATATTCAGGACTGAGACCACACGTTCATACAGTAAATTTGGATGTAACAAAACAAAATAAATATTCTTACACTGCTGTTATTTTTTTCTGCGCTGATAAAGTAACTTGATATGTTGTAACGAAAATTTAATATTATCCAATACATCATTAGTATTGAGTAGTTTTTAATTGATTTTGGTATATTTTAGGAACGTAATTTCTATGAACTTACTTTCCCATTCAAACAATACAAACTAAATGAATTTCCCGCGTTTTTTTTCATACGGAAGATAAACAGCACCACAAAATTAATTTATAATTGATAGTTCCAACAGTAAACGGTATTATTGGCTGGCTATTGTTGGTAAACATTTATTAGAATTTTCTCTCTCAATGTTAGTGACATCATGCGTCACAAAAGATTGCCGGTCGCTTAAAACTGGTCAAAAGTGTTTAAAATTGTTGCTTCTTTTAAAATTAGGTTACTGTCCGATCTCGCGTTTTACAAGCAAAAACCATAGTGGTACAAGCAAACCATTTTCCCACCATGGCAAAAACAATATATTATCGATTCTTCGATCAACGCCGAAACTACCGTTTTCTGAATTTATCAAAAGACTGCTAATACCCGCGCATTTTATTACTTTTATATTTAATTACTTTTCAGTGTAAATAGTTAGGAAATAGCATAAACATACCACAAACCTATTTACGATACACGATTACGATACCAATACACGATAAACTTTTTAAATCGTTATGTCTAACTTAACTCTAGAATTAGGAATATTCGTTCTGCACAAATCAACGTCTTCATAAAAACGGATTTTCAGTTATTAGATTGAAAATTATCATTTGATATTTTTTTCCATTCTACAGTCCTTTTCTATTATTTCTGCTCTTTGGATCATTTATGGGGTTGACCATCAGCCCAGTCAAGGCCTTTCCAAGGAAACGTCTATTTTCCAAGAAATGTTCGCAGTGTACAGGATATTTTAATACACTGGCGGAAATAAAAAACATAATGGAAACCAAAGTAAAGTATAACAGTATACCAAAACATAATGAAAAAAAAACGATACACCTAATAGATCGGGCCAACAAGAATGTGACCTTCTGTGTCGACTTGCAGGGGAGTAGCAAAGATGTTAATGTAAAAAGAGCAAATAGAAGTATGGGCGGTTAATCATGCAAACTTACATCTTAAGAAGTTGACAAGATATTACTTGCTCCTAACGTGTGACTCGATATGTTGGTGCAGTCTTTCAGCGAGATATTCTTTCCGCTATACACTTTTATGTCACTGGCACTGCTTTATTTTGATTTTACAGGGCTTCTGCGACATTAATACCGACATCATTGAAATTCCATTTAAATTTCTTATCCTAGTGCTTTAAATCTTTTGATGAATGTTGCTTTCCAGTACCAGCGAGTTAAAAAGTTGATTAACACACTCCGCTTCATAAAGGATAATGGAACTACCGTCAGCGTAAGCTGTACCGGTTTGATTTGTAATTTATTGGGTTATGAAACACGTTCCGTTCAGCTCGCGCATCGAGGTAATGAAGCTTCGTGCCATAATTCTATTCGTATTGTCGCATATGCGGGGAGGCGAAGAATACCTTTTTTTTATTTCAGAGGACCTATCTTCTTGATTAGAAGTTATACTGTATATTGTCAAATCATAATAATGTGCGTTTTTCAAGTTAGAATGAATTAAATGACATAGTTAGTGTTAAATACTATCCATCAATATATTTATTTCTGTCACCTTCAGATTCTGGCAACAAAATGCCGTGCAAAATATACAACGAAGATGCATTTTACAGTTGTGTTCATTGAAGAATTCTTTATCTCTTTACTTTGTTAAAAGTACAATAAATTGTGTATATGTTTAAATATTTATAAGATAAGTATTTTTGCGAAGAAACCTTTTGTAAGTAGTGAATTTAAAAGCCTGAATGTTTTTAAGAATTTAGGGAAAATTGAAATTTTACAACATAGTTAACATGAGCACAATGTAATTGAGGTTTTACCCATAGAGATGATATAATATGAAGATAAATTAATTTCCGAAACTGTTGTACGCTACGAGGAAAGGGTTCAAAGGTTTTTGCAGGTAATGTATTCCATTCTTTTATTGTTTGATTTGTAAAAGAAAATTTCCTCACATCTTTCTCTGCGGTCTGAAATTTATTTTGTGCCTGTGATCCCCACTACTGATGTATATAGGAATACTTAGCCGCCGATTAATTTCTTTCCAAGCTGGATCACCGCTAGAAGCTTTATACAAAGCGCAGAGCCTTGTTACTGATCGTTTTATTTCGAGTGACTCCCATTTTGCCATTTTCTTGTCCCTGAAAGTATATATAGCTGCCCTACACTGAATTCTTTCTAAATTTTTGCACTGCATAATTTTGTGCGGATCCCAACAAATTGTTCCACATTCCATTATCGGACGAACAAACGATAAATAAGCAAATTCCTTCGCGTTTGCAATGCTCTTTTTTTTCATGTGCGCATTACAAAGTGAAGAGATGATAGATTATACAGAATATAATATATATTATATAATAAATTGTCTGCGATTCCCAGACTTCGACGTGCTGTAATGACACCTGGTTGGCCTCCTCAAAACAAGAACATCCACCGGGGAGGGGCCACGCCCCCTTTTGCCCGGCCGCGTCCACTCCGCTGGGCGGGCGTGGGCGCAAAGAGCTTCATTGAGCGTGAGGTGCTTTGTGAGGGCGCAGCTCCCGGTCGCGCCCCTCAATGCGCTCGTAATAAGCCGGGCCGTGTGTCAGTCGCCACAATGCTTCGCGACGCCCGGCGCCGCGTCGGGCGCTGGCCAGCGGGCGGTGGACGGCAGGCGCCGCGATCCAAACGCCGCGCTCGGAACGGGCCACGGACCGCGCGCCGGCCTTCGGGCCTCTTCCTTCTCCCATCCACACCCACTTACATACACACACTTACTCTATAAAGTGTTTCGAAATGTAGATTTTGTGGTACTTCCAAGGGGATCACTTTCTTCTTCCAAATTTTTCAGTCTTGCTGAAAATCTTCGTGGACGTACCGTTCTGAAAAAGTCACGTTCGACTCAATCCTTCGTCCGCTTAGGCGCTCAATCCTTGCGATTGTTGTGAAACTCGTTCATTGGCAGTGTGCTTCACCAACACGCATCACACTACCGAACGAGCTTGTCCCGGCTGGGTCGGCGTCCCGCTGGGGGGGAGATACTTGGAATGGAAAAACCAGGTCTGTCGACAGTAGGTCGGCGCCGGATTTCTCCATACAGCGGGGGAAGGCCACTACCACCTCACGATAAAAACATGAACTACACTTAAGGAAATATTTACTCTAGTAGTTGACGCGCCCGGAATCATTAACAATCAATCAATCAATCAATCAATCGGGATGCACAGCGGCGCTGCAGCACCAGAGGCTCACAGGGCGAAACACACTGAACAACTCCCTTGTGTTAGGTGATGCAGGTTTCCAGGCCAGATTCTTGCGCATGCTGTTGGCTGTGCGGCTGGCTGGCAAGAACGTTTGCATCTCATTGTGCTTTGAATCCTAGGATGCATACGCTGGGTCTCCGAGGCTCTAACGTTTTTTTAAATTTTCCTTTTCACTGTGCACAGCTGCATTTTTGATTGCTAGCCCTCGTGTAATCTTTCTTAAATCTTTATACGTTCATTTCAGTCACTGACAAAGAGAAATTCTAAGAAGTTACACCGGTAGATCTTGAAAAATTAATTCTATTGCGCCATGTACAAACCTATTCTGTTGCAAGAAATCGTTCATAATCGGACATTTTACGGCACAAATGATGACGTATTAGATTTTATGTCACGAATGATTGCGTCATCACACATTCATCCAATCTTTGCGAGAGAATCGGGGGGAGGTAGAGCTAAACGGACCTCACTACCACCGTTTACTCGCACGATGTCAAATACCCGAGTCGTCACAGGGAAGTTATTTCACAAAATTAAGTTTGATTCTCTTATAAATGTATAATGCTGTTATTCAAAAAAATATAGTATGCAACTCGTTTATAATGTTGCTTTATTACATTCGTACAAATTTGAAAACTCGCTTCTAAAGTCGCTCGTTTTCAAAACATGTACTTATGCAATAAAGCTTAACATTATAAACTAATTGCAAAAACTACTAGTTTAACATTAAGAGTTAACTTTCATTGAAATAATTAAGAAATGAAGTTTTAGGAATAAAAAGAACAAGGTTTTTGTGCATTTTTCTAGAGCGTATTGCGCAGGGTCTCAGATAAGCAAAGGCATTCATGTTGTCTTCCGGTTCCAAGCATCCTAGGGAGAAGGCAAAATGGAATTTACTTGCGAGATGACATGCTTACGACAGCTTTGCGATATCATCGTTGCCTGGGTGGTTCTAAGATAGAGTCGCGAAGGATTTTAGACATTAGTTATGTAGCTGGATCGAATTCAAACCCGGAGGAGAATTCTAGCGGATACCTTCTCTGAACCGCGAGCGATAAGGCCCTTCTCAAAACAAAAACAAAAACAAAAAAGAAGAGTTTTGTCACCTTTCCGCGGCGAGTGAACCTCTGTGCGTGCTGGGCGGCGGAGGGGGCGAGCGGGTGTTGACGATTTCACGGATTTATTTCCATTAGGTGTGTTGCGCGTGGGCGGTGCTCCCGGGCGGGACGCGTCTGGGAGGGCGGGGCGGGACGGGGCGGGGCGGGGCAGAGACAGGCGTCGCCCGTGAGTAACAAGCATCGCGACGCGACGCGCCGCGACGCCACGGCGTCGGGGCTGCCGTGCAGGGATGTCCAAAGCACCCTCTCACAGCCGGAGGTCGTCCCATGCTCTCGCTTCGCAAGGACGTGGATTTCGAAGTGCAAGTGGAAATTGAGGAAATGTGAATTACTTTAGGGCGATGCTGGCAGAGTGTCCAGGCAATGTTTCATTTGAATCATTGCGTGGAATTTGGCTTATTCGGTTTGAAATACCAACTTTTAGACAGATAATAACTGTTTCAGGAGTGACACTTCTAAAACTGTTTTATATGTTTATAATGCGAACATCTTTAAACTGCATTCACTCACGGATGAATTACGTAAAATGCATGTATTTATTATTTAGAACCGTGGTGTATTTTTGACTTCCATGATCACATTATCGCTCCATGCAAGCTCTATCGCATCTGTTTACGCTGTATGAACCTTGCTGAATGCACCTCGCCTTTGATGCTATATTTTTTTATAATGTATTTTTATCCAAATACAGTGACGAGGCAATATGAATTTAATAGGTATGTGCTCTAAATGCTTTATCAAGGTATGTTTAAATTTTATAATTGTGATTTGTATTTTCTTTCAATTTACATTTGCAATAGCCCAACGAGTCGAAACGCCGAGCATGGCATATAATATTTTGAAATGAAGTTTCTTTCTGTGTTACTGTCGGTACAATTGAATATATGCATTAATTTGCATTAATTAATATTAACATATTAGAAGGATATGGAACTTGCAACACCAAAGCTATGCAATGGATTTATTTTAGGCATATGCTAATAAAAGCGGTTTGCTGGTAGAATGCGCCACTTGTTCTATCAGCCGTGTGTCACACTATTTCCTATTCACCAAACAGAATGTCAGTTTTACTCTCGAATAATATATAACAATTGTTGTAGTTAATAAAAAACGTCCATTAATTTATGTCATAAGAAAACAAGTGTCTAATTAACTTGTATGAGATAATAAATGCATCAATCCTTTTTGTGTTACACATTTGCAAACCCACATTTTAAACAGTGCATGTGATTTTCTAAACAATTAGAAATGTAATTACAGAAACCATTTGAAACTAAAGTTGGAGTCTAAAGATATACTTGTATAATGAATGTGTCTATTATTTGTTCTCTGTCCTTGATTACTTGTGTATCTGTTCTTGTGTATTATACTGGTAAATTACTTTATTACACGGATATTGAACGTATGGTTATGAGTATCAACACCCGATCATAACAAATGTATGATTCAACGTACTCCCATAATGTTAAATTCTTTTAGCTACAAATAAAGAATAATTTTCTAATGGTACGAAATGCATATCATCTACGAATTAATGAGGTTGGACACCGAATTAATGAGTTTAGTGACGAGTGAACATAAAAAGCCTTGTTATTCAAAACGAAGTTCGTGCGTTCTACCCCCAGCACTGAACACTCCCTTTTAACCTCCTACAAAACACCATTCGCGAGTGGGAAAACCAGGTTCTCTCTTGCTTGAGTCGATGGATGTTCGCCGTGATGCCGCAGGGGCGCGGTTCGTGGAACCGCCGTGCGGGAATGCAGGGCGCGCAGGCCGCCAATCGCTGCGCGTGCTTCCCGACGGGCCCACGTGAGGCTGGCGCGAAAGTTGACACTAAGGGAGGTGCGGCATCTGCGCGTCAGGTGCGGAGAAAATACTATGCATGGTAATATTCGAATCCTACCGCCTCTCTCTCTCTCTCTCTCTCTCTCTCTCTCTCTCTCTCTCTCTCTCTCTCTCCCTCTCCCTCTCTCCCTCTCTCCCTCTCTCTCCCCCTCTCTCTCCCTCTCTCCCTCCCTATCCCTCTCTCTCTCCCTCTCACTCTGCCTCTGCCTCTCCCTCTCCATCTCCCTCTCCCTCTATCTCTTATATAAAGTATACGGAATGTGCGTATGTGTGTCGCACATAGACGCCAAAAATACTCGACCGATTTCGCTGAATTTTACACACGTTGTTCTTATTAGTAAAGGGAGTGTTCCAAGAGTCGTTTGAGTTAAATCGGATATGTGGGGGAGTTGTTGACGAAGATTTATTCGTGTTTGATGACTCTAGCGTCCCTGAACTCTACGCAACCCGCCGCACAGTCAAGGATTAAGCGCGTCTTCACTGAATTCAAGAGTTTGCGATTGGAAAGTATCAGTCGGAATTGTTACTTGAATCTCGGGCAAGTAAATCAAATTTCTCCAAGATTGCGTCATACTAAACGCATGCGCAAATTTAAGAAAGAACGTTTTAACAATAGGACACTTGACAACCATGTCCAATCCAAGTCATAGAATAAAACCCGTACTTGCGAGAATGACTTTCATCTATTAGAATTTTTGCGCAGCTTAGCGCAAAACGTGATTAACAATCACGTGACCAGTAGTGTGAGATATGTGATATACTGGAATAGCAAAGCCTAGCCGGGTCCAGTAGTAAAGAAATGAATGTGCAAGATACTGATGTGGTATGGACACCTAAGAAGAATAGAAGTACGATGGCCGCTAAAATATGAGAATATGTCAGCTGAAAGAAGAAAAAGAAGACCGAGGAAAATTTGGAGAGATGCTGCAAGCGAAGCGATAGTATCCAAACACCTGGAGGAAATGGATGTGTCTGACCAAACAAAGTGACGACTTGCGAGCGCGAAACGGAAAACGCTATAAAACACTCACTGGAAAGAAGAACATATGATGCTTAGTATTTTATAATAAAATATCGTATGTAAAATATACCACGAAGGAAATTAACATCTTCACTCACACTGAAGATAAAACGAAGATAAAATTGTACTATTAGGGAAAGCACAGAATTTCGGAGACAAATTATTGCAAGTAGGTTCATGTGTTAGAATGGATCGTCTCCCCCAACCTGTTTGCCTAAAGGGCTGGCCTGCTTACTCAACAAGATTCTCAACGTGCACCACATCCGTCCTTCGTCAAAATGCTTTGGGCGCAGATAAAGAATTCATCTCTTAGCGCCGAGATTAGATAAGATTAGATTAGACTTAATAATAATTCTGCAATTAAGTATGAAAACTTGTGGGAGGGTGGGAGAATACACTAACTTAACAACTTTACAAAATCTACAAACTTTAGATATTCACGTGAACATTTCACCGTACAATCTTTCATAGAACACCACTTCACCACACTTCAGCAAACTTCACTTCACCGCACTGCAAAACAGCAAGCTGTAATGTCTTTCTTACATACTCGTTTCTCTCTGTTTCACAACGTAAATGCACTTCACGCCACTGCACTACACATAATAATAATAATAATAATAATAATAATAATAATAATACTTAATTACATAGAAGGCATAGTTAATTACACTGAATTTTATTAAATGTATTTATAACACACATATCAACATTCAAGAAACTAATTTATTTTTAAGTTTGCTCAGGCTTTGAGGAAAGGGGCCGAAGATTGTCACAGGCAAACCGTTCCAGTCCCTAATAGTGCGATTTCCGAATGAATATTTCCCAACGTCAGTTTTCTGGATTCTTGTCTCAATTTTGTGCATGTGTTCCGCTCTGCCACAATATGTAAGTTTCCCTACACCGCGGACATTCTTTGTGACCCGGTTAGACCCGAAACATTTAAGACAACAAAAATCTGTTGCAATCACATCCAGCGATAATTATTGGGACTAGTGCACAACGCCTGTGCGGTTCAAACACCAGATGTACTTTAGGGATTATTTTTTACTGAAATTAGAAATTAAAATCATCCACAATGTCTTTATGCAAATGATTATCATGCATGGCATTATCATTTCATGAAACACATCATATCACGCATAGGCGTTATGACTAAGTTCATGCACTGTTCATCCACCTCACCGCTTTTTAGACCAGCCGGGTTAAAGGGCTAGATCACAATATGGGGTCACGTGAAGGATTGCCCAGGTAATGAAATACGCAACATAACCAACTTAAATGTTTTAGTTGTGGCCCTTGGGTCTTGCAAGTTGAATCCCCTGCGCTAACCCACTGAAAGCGTCATTAAAACAAATTGTCAGTTTTGAGCACTTAAACAAAGAATGAATTTGGCTTCAGTGTCCCCGAAGAACAAGGTTAAATAAAAAGTCGATACAGTGCTATCATTTACATCAATTTTGATAAAAAGATGACCATTACTCTTCTTTTACCAAAGAATTTGAAATTGTAAACAATTTTATAAAAGAACAGAGTAATTCGATGAATCTAGCATAGGGTGTATTTTATGAAAGCCAAACTATGCAACAACCTGAGCTGAACTTCTCCAAGGTGGTTATTGACTTTAGGGTTAAAGGGGAACAAATCCAACAAGCATATTCAAGTATAGGGTCTAAGAATTAGTAGTAAATTTTAATTGTGTTTGACTGAGTGAAACTGTTAAGAGCGTGCAGTGAAGCCACATGGTTCTTAGGTGCCTTATATGACAATGTGGTTAATGTGCTCATTAAGTTGAGTTATTCAACTCAAAAAACAAAATCATAAGATATGAATAATGAAGAATAATAATTAATAATCAAATAATAATAAATGTAGTAAGAAACAGGCATAGCCTGGTGTTTAAAGAAAGTGTACTTTTGTGCTGTACAAGTTCAGAGTAAAACACGCAGTTTGACTGAGTGCATTTCTAACACAGAAAGTTACATGAGATATCCTATGATTGAATACTCATTGCTAAATTTTTTGGTTGCATTAGAAATTAGAAGTTAACGATTAACAATCTGAGGAATGGAATCAAGTCCTATAGATTCCAATGTAAAGAAGAGTAAAGTGACTCACAGCAATCTATCAATGTATTCATAGATTCTTTTTCAAACTTTTCACTTTCCTAGATTTTTCTACAATATCACTCGAAAGGAACCATTAGCTCGACAATTTGAGAAGCAATTGAGAAAGCTTCTCCAAACTACTATATCCACTTTATATCCTTATAAATGTTTTAATATGCTCACATACCACATTGTTAATTCTGTTCTAATGTTATTTGTTATCGAAAAGATTTCAATACTAAGTTCATTTACAGATTTTAAAAATGTTTATTTTCAAAATGACTACTCCACTAAACAACTTTCACAAAACTATGTATCCAAATTTGCAACAATAAAGCAGACAGATGAAGGAAAGCATCCTGTGCTACAGAAAGAATAGTTGCAGAATAGGTGAAGAAATATAGTAACGTGAAAAAGGAATAGTAGAAATAAGGTTTATAAGAATGTGGTGCAATACACTACAGAATGCTCATGCTGTAAAAAGCAAGTTATCTCAAGTGATGAAGAAATTGCAAAATATTGAAGAGAAGTTACTGGAACAGAATATGTGCACAGCAGATCATTTATTCACATCACATATTACCATTAGAACTGGGAGGAGAAACATATAAGTAATCCTAGCAGACAGAGTGAATGAAGATATATAGACCAAATTAAGTTTATGTAGCAGGGTCTTAATGGACCTCGTTTCTAGTGTGCAAGTCAGGAGGTTACTGGTCATTAACCATAGGAGGATTCACGGTGTATGCACATCTAAAGATTAACTAAAGAAGATGTCAAGGATGAGGACATTAAGGAAAAAAGGGAGCAAGAATAAATCTGGTTCAAAGATGATATGAAAAAAAAATTATACTCAAAACTTAAAGAAGTTCTGAATACTCAAGGGAAAACATAGAAACATGTTCTCAATGATGCTTAACTGGCTCAACTGCAATCAAACATCTAAGGACATATTATAAAGGAAGATAATATAAGGCGATAGTGGAGCTTACATTCATGTATTAGGAATGTTATTCAAAGAATTCAGCTCTAAAAGAAGACTACATTTGAAGGCATAGATATCGAAGAGCTGAAATGTTAAACAAAGAAAGAAGCAAAGGTAGTTGCGTTGTTATACTTCTCAAGAGAAGAGTATGGTTTCAAGAAAGACATGACTAGTCGACTGATGTGTATCTTTATAAGTAAAGTATATAAGTTATAGTGCGAGTGACATGCAGGTGCCTTGTTACATAAGATTAATATTGGAAGAGGCATACGTATGCTCGATTAAACAGTGAGGTGTAATAAAATGAGGAATGTTGATTATTGTAAGTGAATGGAGATTCGATTAAAAGAGATAGAAGTGGGAGTATAAAGTTACCGTGTGTACGCTAGATGAATCTTTGGATATGAATTATAGTGGAATTCCGTGAAGATAGAGGAAGAGTATTAAAATGAATTTATTGTGGTGAGTGATGAGCACTTCTATTGGCATAACAGGTCGGGACGACATTTAAGAGAATAGATATGAGTTGATGTGACTAAATGTAAAAATAAAATGTTGGGAACTGGTGTGGATAGTGTTAATGTTGGTAAACTTTAGTATGGAGGTTAACATAGTCACAGGTAAAAGATAGATTGGCTAGAGGTGGTTCTTAAATGAACTGAATACAATAATTCCAAAATAGTTTTGGTTGGACAAAAGTACTTACCCAAGCAAACAAAAACAATCTATACCGCTTCCCTACAGAGAAAGTAGAGAAATTTTCCTTTGTTTCTGAATGGTTATAAAATCAATTTCCCATCATGAAGTCAGGTTAAAAAAAGTGAGAAGTCTTAATAGAACAGTGAAGGATTTAAAAAGTGGTTCAGGGTTGTAATAAGTGAGGAGTTAAAATGTTCACAGCCAGTGTACTGAGTTACTTGGATGATTAGAAACGCTGGCCAAAGGTCAAAGAACAGCAGTGATGGCTGTTATTCTTTTAAGGGTAGTCAGATTTAAAAATGTGAAGCCGTTTCGAAGTGATGGGATTCCAAAAAATTTGAGCAGCCAGAAAATGAGAGGTGAAGAGATACACACAGACTTTGTTGGGAGATTTTTTTTTGTTTCTAATGTAATTCTGGAATGAGAAAGATATTAAAAAAAAGTGACAGAGGCACATTGTTTAATTTACTACGATATTGTATGGTTATATAAAAAACGCTCAGCGCGTTACACCAAAAAAAGAGACAGCATTTGCGTTTTATAGGGTCGCACCTTAACTAGTTTCTTACATTTCGTTTTAACGTTGGCTAGGTCTCTTCTTTTTAGGTCGTTTCATTAAACGATTTGGGCAAAGAGGGTTAAAAGTGAGTCTGACTTTAAGTGGAGGATCTACGCTACTTAAGGTGTTAGAAATGTGGAGAGTATCAAAAATGTAGAATAAATGGGGTAAATATAGATTAAGGGTAGATAACTAATTACATATACTTTCCATTACTTACATCAGTAATCACAATAGTCACTTCCTTTTTCATCTTCCTCATTGTTGGAGCAAAAATATTGGTGAGCTACCATAACCTTAAATAGTAAATGAATGTATTAATGGTTAAGGTTGTGGTTTTCATCCACAGGATAACAAATATGCAAAAAACATTTTTATTTACTTGAGAAAATATTCGAAGTAAGGGTATGCAGTTACTGACGTAAACAGTTTGGACATCAGTCATATATTTTTTTTTTTTGTAAAGGATAAAGAATCAGTGTATTTAAAAAGTGATCGGCTCGATAGAAAACGAAGCTAGAATAGATGAAACGGTATAAATTAAAGATGGCAAATGGCTTTACGTTAAAAGTAATCTGGAGTGTTACAAAGAGTGAGGGTCATATAAGGAAAATTATGTTTGGGAGAAGCTACTCAGAAAATTAAATAAACATGAAGATAGAGGTGGATATCAAAGTGAGAGAGAAATTCGTTCATATAAAGTAGAAATTATTTCGTATGGAAATTAATGTAACACAAGAATGATGTAAAGAATACGTATACAACAGAAACATCATTGTGGGCAGCGTGCATTGTCAGTCTAGTCAGCATAGACTTATAAACAGGAATGATAGTCTGCCAAGGCTGGTAAAAAAAATGTAGGTTAAATACCACTATAGTTATGAGCAACAGAGTCAAAGGTTAATAATATGAGGGATGAGGCTACATTAAATGAAGGTTAAAAGTCAATTGCAAGATTCAAATTAGTTTTAACTAACGCAGGTTCAGTTTATTAGTGAGCTGTAATTGTTGTTTGCATTTTGATTATATTAAATATTTAACAATGATGTCTGGACGGAAATTAACCTACGGAAAGGATATTAATCAGTGGAAGGCCAGAAATTCAAAGTTTGTGGGAAACAATGATAGTAAATCTGTATTAACATATTTTGTTTGCGAAGGGGAGTAGTATATCAAACTCTACAAAGTATCTGAACATAAAGAATACATTTTTTGCTGAACCAAACAAGTTGAAAGGAAGTTCAATTGTACCAAGCTCTGTTGCTAGTAGGTATTTATAATAAACACGGTAGTTCTCAAGTGGTCATAGTGGTCTAAAACAATGTAGGAGTTTCGGTCTTGATAAAAGGGCACAAGTCTACTTGTTGAGAGGAGAGGAGGGTTTAGATTAAATGTTCTGGGGGGTAACAATGGGTGGTTAAAAAAAGTCCGGGTATAAAAAGTTGAAAAAGGTTATTAAATAATAGAGCAATGCGTACTTACTCATATAAGAAGAGGAGCAGGAGTATATTAAATATTAGATAGAATGAAAAGTAGGAAAGTTATCAGTTAAGATATATTTTAACACACAAAATGTGAGGCGATTAAAAAGAGATTGCATTTGGTCCTATGAAGGAAGAGTTCAGAGTAGCCTGGGTGTAAATAAGAAACATAAGATGACGAGTTGTCATTTTAAATAGTGGGTTTATAAAGTGAGGTTTAAATAGAAGTGAAAAGTGAGGTTAAAAGTGAGTGTTTAATAAGATAGGAGGTTAATAAAGTGAGGTTTAAATAGAAGTGAAAGTGAGGTTAAAAGTGAAGGTTTAAAGTGAGGTTAAAGTGAGGAAGGGTTTTAAGGAGTGTAGCATAACTCTGAAGTACGTTAATATAAGGGATGAGGTTGTAAAGTGAGGTTAAAAATCAGGGCCTAAAAAGAAAACATAAAGAGTGAGGTTTAAAAAGATGAGGTTAAAATGCAATCTTCACATGAAAGGATTATCGACAGGGCTGGATTAAATAGAGAGTTTTGGAGGTATAAAAAGTCGAGGGTTTAAAGAAGCGTGATGATTTGTTACAAAAGTCGCAGAAAATTTGTTAAAGAGTCGAGGTTATTAAGGTGAGTTAACATATAGTATAAAAAATGGAAATACAGTAAGATAGTATTATATATAAACCCACTCTTCTTATCTGTAATCTGGGTCGTGCCAGTTCGCTTAATTCCTACACTGATAATCGGGAAACCTTGATACTCTTGCGTTATAGTGTCTTCAGAAAATTGAAGATTTGACTACTTGATTTCGTATATTATCATATAAAGACAATGTGGCACGAGTGTACATGTTCATAACATTTTTCGTCTAATTCTTTAGATTTTGAGATATTAAAGAGTACACGGATCACTTTAATTTATTATAAGTAAATTACGGATCTATACCACATTTAGGACAACTGGGTATATAAGATCACTGACTCTCGTCACGTTATATATTAATAATAGACCAGTTATTGAGAGGTCTTTTTCAGATTGACATCTGTGAGGTTTCGCATATGAGATCGATCTAATATGTCGGGAGTCGTTATTTAAGGATTAGAGAAAAGAGAAGATGACCTTCGCCTCGAATTTAAAACAGAATAGCATAAATCATAAAACTTCTTCATTGGCCTCTCGTCCGAGGAGCTGTAATACCTCACACTGCGAGTGAATAGTAAAGGGAGAAATCATTCATTATAAATAATTTAGTAGTACGGGTACATAAAATTTTATTAACCTTCAGTCTATGTTAATCCTCTCTATTTCGATATAATACTTAGATCATTCAAGGCAATATATAATACTTGACAGCAAAAGTGCTAAGGTGGCTACTATTGAGATACTATAGGGATGCAATACTGTATATGTCAAAATGTCATAGTGCATTAAACCAATTCGAGATTTAGTCTATTATTTAACATGTATTGGGAGGAGATCATGATAAATTACCCTTAACGCGTGAAAACCCCCTCTTATTAATGGTCTTTCAGACGAGATAGCTTTGTACACAGCTGCAGTCGACTAGCAGTACCAACAATCGCTGTAAATTTAAGCATTAGGTGGTAAGCGTTATAGTTGTATAAGTAGATTCGTCCTTATGTAGGAACAGAGAGCGGCGAGAGCAGCAGGTTCGTGGATATTCGGGTTTTGTCTACGCAGACATTACGTTCTGCGGAATGCGTCCTGTCTCACAAACTATCATTCTTACGTCTACGACCCCGCGGCCAGCGTTCCGCCGTTTGCCAGAGGAGTCACAATCTGTCAAACGACCCACACCTGTGCCGGTCCTCCGCCCCCAAGCCGTCCAGCCCAGTTCTCCGCGCACGGCGCCGCGTCCCGCTCAAGGACTGATTCGGCGCGGCGGCCCGCGCACCCGCGCCGCCGGACGCACAAGTCTCTCACTCAAATACATTCCCGCGCTAAACAAGTGACGTGGACGACAGCGGCGGTTGGCGAGTGGTCGTCACGTGGCAGGCGGCGGCGATGTTGTTCATGGGACTGTCCCGTCTCGACTGCAACCAGATTCATGCGCACTGTTATGATTTCAGTTTTTAGGTAAACTCTGTTACAGCGCTTTTGCGTAAGGCAGAAATCCACTCGGCTTCTCGGTTCTTACTCTGGCACCGTAATTTAAACACCAGTAACCACTTTTACAGATCGCCAGTGACTAAATCGAAGTTATATCGATAGAGTTGGCCCATAACCGACATTTTCTTTACTTGCATCTTGTCTGGCATGCGTTTCTCGCGGTGATTTAAACGTAGATTATTTCGCGTGTTAGAGAACCTGATGAAAGTTTCTTCTATCTGAAGACGCACTAGACTTTATTTCCCTGTTTTAGATGAAAACAGTTTAATATCATGTCTACAATAATTGTTTTGATACACAACTTTTGAGGGTAGTGAACTGTTTATAAGTACGGGAGTAGAGTTTTAAAATATCACTAATTTTTCACGGGCAATGCTCACTAAGGGACAATAGACTCTTTTCCCTCGCTTGCCCTTGTAAATACGTTTCTCATCGAACATCACTCTTTGTTATTCTAGTAATTTTTTATTCTATATTGCATTTTTTATTGTTTTTTTTATGTATTCCCCCCCCCCTGGGTAAAATTAAAAAAACCCCTCTTTTTTCCCCCCCCTTACCCTTAACAAAAAATTTATAAAATATCCCCAACCAAAAAAATAAAATTAACACTTAGGCCAAATAAAATTTATACATGTCGCGATTTTGAGGATTTCATAAAAAGGATACTAGGTATTATAGTGCTATTTGTTACTACTTCGCATAAAATACAAGCCAAATAAACAGTTTAAAATCAAACGCACGGAAGACGTGTAGTAAATTAGCACGATACTTCTTGGAACCTTTATTTCGATCATGTGTGACTATTTATTGGCTCTATACGATCATCTCATTCGCCCAATACAGAGGCATTCTTATTTCTGATTATCTCCACATTAGTGGTAATATCTACTGATTTATTTCTCTTCCTTACCTCTTCCGAAAGAACCTAGAGGCGAATAGTACATTCCGAGACATTATCCTATGGTGGGAAATATGGTGGAGAAACGACGTTTTCTGGAAAACACGCATATTAGAAGCAAATATGAAATTGATAGCCACCTACTTCACAAGACTTTATTACCAAACAACAATTACTTCTATGTGGTCAAGAAGTAAATATCCTCGCAATACAAAGTGGTGAAGGTCGCGTACATCGGAATAGCGACACACCCAGATTTTTACCGGATTTTAGTTCATTTAATCACTTCGGCCCATGCGCAAGCAGAATTTCTCCCCCCCTGTCCTCGACGCGCAATATTTGTGTGCGATCGTCGAGTACTGCTAAACATCCCCAAAGTGAAGCGAATCACCCTGGGTGCGGCGGGCCGGGGGCGGGGGCGGGGTGCAGGTGCTGGCGCGAGGTCAGTGCTTGGCGGCGGCGACTGCTGGACACCCCGGCCTGGGTGGCACGGGCGCTGAGATAGATGCAACTAATGCAGCCCATTGTACTGGAGCGGAGGGCGGTGGCGGCGGCGAGGGGGACGGAAGGGGGGCGGGGGGGCGGCGCGGGTGCGGGGGGCCGCTGCTCCTGGGGCGGCGGCCGGGTGCCAGCGGGGAGCTTTTTTGCTGCTTATTTTATGATTGGACCCGCCTCTAGGGGAATGCGCGTATTGAAATGGCCGTGCGTCCGCCTCGCCCCAGCACCCGCCAGGGGCTGCCAGCCGACCGTGCCCCGCGTCCTCCGCTCGAAACCGTCTCACTGCTGCACAGCGCGCTGGTTGGGCTGAGGACTCCGCGGCAGGATGCGCTCGCTTGTAA
>BOPP01000233.1:491335-527668 GCA_017312745.1 Gryllus bimaculatus | reverse complement strand
CTCGAGGGCGCGGCCATTCATATGCATGAATCGAATTCGGGTCCTCGCGCCCCCCCCCGTCCGAAGCCAGCGGTTGACCCTCGCAGTCAGAGCTTCTTTCCATGCCAGAGGTGCACGACGTAGGCGCTTTCTCGCTACCATCCCCGCTCCCTGTTGTTCCTCGATCCCTATCACCCTGCCCGTCTGTCATCCCTGGCTCCCGGTCTGCCTCTTATCGTTGTCTCCCTGTCATCCTCGTCCGCCTGTCATCCTCATCTCCCTGCCATCCTCATCTCCCTGCCATCCTCATCTCCCTGTCATCCTTATCAGCTTGTCATCCTCCTCTACCTATAATCGTCATCTGCCTGTCATCCTCATCTGCGTGTCATCCTCATCTCCCAGTCATCATCATCTCCTTATCGTCGTCATCTCCCTGTCATCCTCATCTCCCTGTCATCCTCATCTCCCTGTCATCCTCATCTCCCTGTCATCCTCATCTCCCTGTCATTTCTGTCTCCTTGTCATCCCTCACATTCTTTTATCCCAGGCTCTCTTTCATCCCTGTTTTCTTGTCATCCCCGACTCCCTCTTATTCTCAACTCCCTGTCATCCTAGACTCTCCTGCAGTGTTAACGTTTCTATGGCACTTCATATTTCCCTTAAGAGTGACCCTTTCTCTTCATCCAATACTTTCCGTTATTCATTGACACATTTTCTTCAAATAGCAGCCATCACGTCATAGAATATTTATATCGATTACGTCGGTCATTTACACTTACGTCTTACACCAACTTTTGTCCCTAACATCGTAAATTGTGTAGCATCTTTTCATTCAAAACAGCAATGTTAAGCTACGTTCGAAATCATTAAAAATTAATGATTCTACAACTGTATCGCATTATTTGTGACTTCTGTGATTTTCGAAAATTCAGAGAGGTCACCAAAAGGATGGCAAAAAATTGTCGCCTTATTGAAATGTAGTTTATTAAATAATTGTTTTTCATTTAATTTTCATAACTTAAATCATTTTTTCATTTCAAAGTAAAGAACAAATTATAAAAATTTGGAAACGAAATAAAGCTTTCATTTAACATGCTATGTTTTCCTTTTGTTTTGATATTATCGTGTATATATATATATATATATATATATATATATATAGAGAGAGAGAGAGAGAGAGAGAGAGAGAGAGAGATAGTATATTATGTATTGTATATATAATATACACATCCATGATCAAGGACATTTTCTGAATAAAGCTGTATACGTAGACAAGGAGGAATATCCTTCTTTTCGACTCTGATTTTGCGTCGTGATTCAGCCGTTTTAACTAATCCTATGCCATTATACGTTGTCCACGGCGTTCTCGATGTTTCTTTTCTCTCCCATTCCTTTCCTATTCTTTTCTCACATCTCACATCGATTCACGCCTCATTGATCCCCCAGTTTTCGACCGTCTATTCGGACAAGCATCGCTGACCCACCCTTTTCCGTAATCTTTTACGTCCGTCCCATACTACCCTCTTTTCTCTCCTCTCCGTGCCCTTTACCGTTTATCCCATCACCTCTTCTCTTCCTCACTTCTTCACCATCACCTCCACCGTCTTCTTCACCTTCTAATGAATACGTCAGCGCGTTCGTTTCCGCCGCGCCGTGCGACAGGTTAATGGGCCTGATGACGTTTCCAGTTTTCAAATTTCCAGCCTTAACGACGTGTTTTGTGCGCGCCTTGGCACCTCCGCCACGGCCGCCTGGGAGGGCTTATCACACCCGTGCTCGGCCGTGGGCGCCGGCCCGCCGCACAGGGTGTAATTTTGAGGATCTATGCAATAGAAACTCTAATTGCTAATATAATGAGTGAAACTGAATGAAACCATGTTGTATATTACTTAAATATTACAAAATGAGTACAATAAACAAATTGCATTATTGATCTGAAGTAATGAGGACTCTGTTTAGCGCCGCGCCGCGCCGCGCCGCGTTGGCTACCCGTGAATGAGGCACGCGGGGAATATTCGGTCACGCTTTTTCGGTGTCCTCACATTCGGCGACACTTCCAGACTCAGACCTTCGACATTATTGTGAACTGATCTGAAGACTGGTATGAAATATCGTAATATCTACCTTTTAATAATAATAACAATAATAAATAATTAATAAAATTAATAGTAATAGTAATGGTAAAAATAGTAATAATAGTATTAAAGTCGGCCCCGTGACGAAGACGGTTGCAGCAGCTGTCGTCTGCGCCGAGGAGGCTGCCGATTCGAGTCCTGAGTAGATATGATCGTATTTGTGATTATCCCTTCCACCTGCATCGTCATCATCATCATGCCATCATCTCATAATTTACAGTTCAAGGCATAACAATCATGTCGTACTGACGGATATAGATGAAACGCTGATCCTGGAAACATTACACACGGTACTCATGTAGCGTGTTTCGTAACGGTCTATTCGCCGACAATAATAATAGTAATAATAATATTAATATTAATAGCAATAATAATAATAATATTCAACAAAGTATAGTAAAACCTCGCTTATACAAATTCCACAAATCTGAAAATTCGGAGAATCCGAACAAAATTCGGGATGGAGGAAAAATAAACAAAATAAATCAAATGCTTATTTGTAGTGTAAAGAAATTATTTTATAGTCTGGTAAAGGAAATAATCTCTACAAAAGTCCACGCGGTTCGAGCGTCTGTAGCAAAACTCTTTAGCAACTTGAAAGGAAAATTTGATTCTGCTAACAGAAACATTTGGTTCAACAAAATGTGCTTATTTTTCAAGATACTGCCTGTGTACGTGAACCTCACGACCAAAAACCTTTGTGGAGATTATTTCCTTTACCATACTATGGATTACAACAAGATATCCGCTATCACCACGTAATTTAAATGATTTTATATTTACTGTAGAACTCAACAACTAATTATTGAAACACTAATGGTCGAAATGAAACTTTTATTGCACTGTTAACTGCGGCCTATATCACGTGCTTGTAAAGCAGTAATTTTCACTTAGACGAACTTGCAAAATCGGTGATCTGCTTTTGCCGTGAGAAAATGAATATGCTTGATGATACGATCGCAACACAATGTTGCCATTTCTCACAACGCACGTTTCATTGCATTGTCAGGTAATCCTATATTATTACATGTACGGAACATTTTTTCGGATTATCCGAATGTTTCCGAATCCGAACAGACCACACCCCCAATAAGTTCGGATTACCGGGGTTCTACTGTATTGGAGTAAAGTGTGGCATACAAAAATATTTATCAGTTGCATTTAATTAACATTATAACAACTACAGGTTCATGACTATTTTCCAAGGAGCTATTTCAAAATCAGAAATTAGTAGTAACAAACTCATAAAAGATAAAAAATAACTGGTTGTCTCTGATCTCGAAACATCCATCTGGTAACTGGTTAAACAAGTGCAGGGTCAAATAAAAAAATGATGAAATAAAAAGTGATTTTTAAAAACGCGGAAGTGATAGAAGATGATCTGATGCAGAATAACCTCGTAGCGTAGCAATTTCTCAAGGAAGTTACTTGATCACGAAGATATGGTGGATTGTCAGTTTTAAGAACATTAATAACAAGTTTAAAGATACAAAGCGAGATTCTCTGCTTCATTGACAGCCAACCTGAATTCGGTAGAGCTAGAAATATGTAAGTGATAGTACTTTTTGACATCATAAAAGAATATACCCCTAACCTGTTAAAAAACATTGATAGCTTTGAAAACTGTCGAAATTAAATAAGCAAATGCTCTGAATGCACTGAGAAAGCAAACCTAATTATTGAGAATATTGATCCGCAGTCATGCTACGAAGCCCCGACTTTCATTTAGACATCTCATGCGTGAATATTCCGAAATCGAACTGAGGCACCTTTCGTATAGAATGCACGACATCTTCTACAAAAGCTGGCAATAATTATACAAATAGAGACATTTGAATCAATCCATATTTTCAATTATTTTGGGGATATAATAATAAGATTTGCAAGTATCTAGAAAGATAATAAGATTAAACAAATAAAGTAAGATTGCAATTTTGCTTACCGAAACTAAAAATAGGAACGGGTTTTGTGGTGCAATGTAATTAGCACTAGGTCGGGATTCAGGGAAGCGAGAGCAAGTGCCAAGACCAAATGAATATTCTTTTCATTCTTATCTGCAGGTGTCTCATGAAATATTCAATGAATCCCTTTTTGAACAGGTTCTGTCGTTGTGTCTTCTTAGTAATGCAAATACATCCTCGTCGGATAACACAATTCGAGTCGTATATTCACTCACCTTGACAAAGTGGGCACAACTCGTGGAAGGTTCGAGTTTATTTCTCAACTAATCTTTCGACTTGCATCGCTGCTATTCTGTTGCTCTGGGCCGAGAAATATAGTGGAAGGCAGTATAACTCGGAATGGTGTGTGAAGAAAATAATGAGAATCAAAGTAAAAATGGGATTTACAACAACAGCTGGCCATGGCTAAACACGGAGTAGTTGATTTTATCTTACTTTGCTAGTCACAAGGAAAAAGGGAAAACGTTCACCGGAATTTCATTAAACTTACTCGCTTTCCTTTCATTTCATATTTCTGCCAATACTCTAAAGCAGGAAATATATTAAAAAATCGTTCTTTTAAAATAGTTTTGATCTTATTTTTAGCTTATTTAACTCTCGCATCCCTTAAGCAAACATCTACAATGAACTGAAAAACACTAATCGAGATTTTTTCTGACATAACAAAATAATGCAATTCAACAAATAAATAGCATTTAATGTGATTTTCAAGTATGTCTGAAAAACATGATGGCGTGTAGCATTACTACGAAGAAATGTGTTGCATTGCGGTTTCATTCAATAAGAACATGTTCTAAACAAAACATACGAAATATGACAAGCCATAAAAACACTTAATAAGATAAAAGTGAAGTTGTGTCTGATCTACACATACAGAACTGTGAGTGTTACGGGAGAGCACTTTCATTCAAACTGCCTCAGTCATTGTGTTTTTTTCAAACTGGCTAACCATTGTAGAATCACGACGATTGATAAATAATAAAATAAAATTGTTTCATTGAGGGATTGGTCATTGGAGGTAAAGAAGCAATTAGTTGCGCTAACGTTTCGAAATATTTAATTTCTTCATCAGGACTTAGTAATAATAATAAAGATAAAGTCTCATTTCAAGCCACCACACCAAACTAAGGACCCACGTACTTCAGCAACTCCATGTCTTGTTTGGTGTGGTGCCTTGAAATGAGACTTTATCTGTCTGATTATTGGTAAGATCTGATGAAGAAATTAAATATTTCAAAATGTTCAATTGTTTTTTTTACCCACAATGACCAATCACGTGAACCAATTTTATTTTATGCCTCAGACAAGGTTGTAAAGTTGGATTATTATTGTCTGAGTTGCAATATTTTCAATCCCAACCATCATCTTCCTACACAAACACTTCCTGCGTACGTAAACTCCCCTCTTCCCTAGGGAACAGCATGTCCATCTCACGCCAACTCTCCGCGATTCTCAAAGATTTCGTTCCCGGCCCGCGCCGCGGGAAACTCGACTGGCCGAAACCCAGCCCGCCGGGCTCCTGCGGGAGGCTGCAGGAGAGGGTCTCCGCTCGCGAACCCCTAGGATTAGGGAGGCACCTCATTACGGGCCAGGTAGGCGGGGCTCACGCGCGTTTCCGCTCGGCGGCCGGCCAAAGGCACCGCCCCCTCCCCCCCGCGGAACGCACTTTCACATGGGAACCGCCCGTCAATGGGCTGCACCCCTCGCGCCCCTCCCCCCTCCCCCGCCCCACACCCAACTGCGCGCTGGCTTCGGTGTTTTGGGCGCGTCGGCCCTCTCTATTTATTTCGCTGCATTCCTCAGGTTCCGTCCGGCCGGACACCTGGGTAAAGAAGACGCTGCAGGCGACCAGGTAGAGCGGGATATCTTGAATGTAAACAAGGCGCGGCCAGACTGCCTTGCCCCGGTGGTGGCGGTGTTGCGTTTTTTCGGCCCCGCTTTCGGGACCGTCGTCGCGCGGCGCGGAGGTGGGCTGGCCCCGCGCTGTCTTCGCGCCGCGCCCCTGCCTGAGCGATTTATTATTTTTTTCCCCGTGCGGGGGCCCGAAGAGCGGACCTCCCGAGCGGGCTCGCTCCCGCTCTCACTGCCTCGCCCCCGCCTCAGCTCTCCCCGCGTGCACTATCCGTCTGGTCCTGACGCGCCCGCGCCGCCCGTTTCCTCACGACCCGACCCGCTCCGCTCCCGCGCCCTACATCGACCCGATCCTCTTCCACCCGCCCGCTCCTCTCTGCCCGCCGACCCGCTCTCTCTGCCTCGGGTTGACCCATTTTTCCTAGGGATAAGCTTTTTCTCTGCCCCGTTCCTCACCAACCCAGACCCGCTCCGCTCCTCCCACCCCGGCTCCGCGCTCCTCGCCCCCCCACGCCTCGCCCGGTCTTCGCCACCCCCCCCCTCTCTGTGCCCCTCCCGCGTTCTATGACCTCCCCGACCCGCTTCTCTTTCTTTCTTTTGTCCCTCCCCAGTCATCCTGTGGAGAAGGGGAATTTTTTCAATGAATTTTTTTCTTAATACGCCTTGCTGCCTTGCGGCTAAGCACTACAGGCGGGCTGTTTTTCTTACAACTCCTTACAATCTAGACCTAAAAGTTATCTTAATTGGCACTTTGGCATTACTAACTTACACTAAAATCATTTTTCTTGTTCTAATTTTATATGTTCTACGTAATTATATTATATATAGTTGGTAAATTTGTTTTTTTTCTTTCTACATTCCACATCATTCATACTATTTTCATATATACCATAACCATTCATTCTCCCATTCATTCGCCTTCACTCTTCACTACACTGTTCGCCACGGCACTGACTTGACTCAAAGTGTCCGTGGCGCTCGGGCCCTTGCAGGCGTGCGGTGGGCGCGCGGCGTCGCGTTCCCCGCGCGTCCCGGCCGATGGCGAGTCTTCCCCCTCGCGCTCGGCGCCAACCGCTCGTGCGCACAAGGCAGCAAGCGTGTCGTGAGCACCGTTCTCTCGCCCACCTCGTTCCTCTCGACCCGACCCGCTCCGCTCGCCCCACCACGGTCTTCTTCCACCCTTTCCGCTCTCGCCGCCCCCTCGTCCTGTCTCGTCCCAATCCACCCTGTCCTATTTCGCACCCCCTCGCCCCGTTCCTTACAGCCCCGCTCTGCCCACCCGCATACCGCGTCTCTCTGCCTCGTCCCCGCCTTGCCCGCCCCGACCCGCTCTTTACCACCCGCACTATCCGTTTCGTTCTGTCTCGTCCGCCCGCCCCCGTCCCTCCCCGCTCCGCTGTTTCCACTCATCTCGCCCCGGCCCGTCCCGCTCCGACCCGTCACTTCCAGCCCAGCCCTGCGGCACCTCGTCTCGTCCGCCCTGCCCGTCCCACTCCGCCCTCCCCCGCCCCTCCCATCTGCCCCGACAGCCGCCCGCGCAGCGCCGCCCCGTTCGTCCCGCCCCGTCCCGCACAGGCCTGTGCGTTGCCGCGCCGTGCCCGTCCCACCCCGCGCGTTGCGGGCCGAGATCTCTACATTCCCAGCCCGGTAGAGGCAATTAGAGGCGAAGCTGCACGTTTTAATCCGGCGGCACGACAACCTGATAATGGCGTTATAGCACTGCGCGGCGGCGGGGCCGAGTGCGCTCGGGCAATTGGCACCCCTGCCTCCCCCCCCCCCCCGAGCCTTTCACGGGTGAACGTCGCACTTGACGCGTCCGCCGCCGCTGTGTGGGCCAAAGCGCTCGTTAAAATGCAGTCGGTGATTTTTATTGTGGCCCGCCTAAGGGGTTGCGCGCGTGGTCGCGGCCGCGGCTTTGTTCTGCCTTTGATGTTATAATTTAACCCTGCGGAGGGGATCGCGGCTATTCACCGAGTGAAAATCGAGGTCGGAGAACAGATAATGCGGTTTTCGCGTTGTAAAGGTAGTCGAGGTCTCTCGAGGGGTCAGAAGTAAGAAATATTGCTTCTTTGCTTTGTAAACAATCGTGTTAGTATTCAGGAGGCATACAGCGTGAGTGCTTCCACACGAGTGTGTTGTGAATAGCATTGGCTTGTGGCGTCTCCATTAAATAAATTAGTGTTTGACCACTGTCATTCTCAATTTCGTCCTAAAAGATGAATGAAGATAGAAATTCAAAACAGTATTCTGCCAGTACAACGCCATATTAAAAAAATCCCCTTAATCTATTTTCGCATGTATCCTCAGCGGCATAGTCAAGGGGTGAGGGGACTCATGTGGCTCCACCCTTCCTCGCACCCAGACTCAATGATGCAAATTCAAAAAAATATATTACTAAATTTCTGCACTAAAGAAAATCATTCAATATATAAATTATTAATGTTAAAAATATTAACAGTAAGTCAACAAACAGAAACACATTTTATACTCCTCATAAATGAGAAATATTTTTAAGAAGACATCAGGTTCACTGGAAACATATCTGTACATCCCCCCCCTTTGCGATAAATATACGTGAGTGAGTCTATGTGTATTCTTATCGTAATTGATGAGGGAAAAAAACTAGAATATTGTTTTGAATCTCATTTCTCAGTCTCTTCTATCAAATAAAAAAGATATACCTTTTGAATTTCATGGGTCGACATTGGTCGTGACTTCTATGTTCAAAATTTTCACTCATTGCACATTCCTACGGCCCTACCGACTATGAACTCACATTTCGGACAATTTGTTTTTCTCCAAGTACATGTACTTGTACATCAGTTAAGAATGACCTACATCTTCTAACTTATTCAGTCTTCGTATACTTAGTATAACTTACGCAGCATATGCATTCTCACTTTTAATGAACTGTATTATTTGTAGTAGTCAGAGGGCTAATAGAAATGCAAACATGAAATTTTTCATACAATTAGTTGACTCAACAGACATATTATTTTCTTGATTTACTTTTATGATAATCTCAATGGTATTGTGGATGGCATTAATAAAGCAGAAAGTAGACGATATGTTTCCAGGAAAAAATTCGTTCTGTAGTACACAGCTATCCAAATTAAAAATGTATTTGGAGATTTGGCTATTAATATGTATTGCTGTATTGTATATTGCAGCATTATTACTGATATGTGAATATGATAAAAATATTATTGCAAATAATATCATATAATCCGAAATATTTGTCTCTTTCCTGCTAGTAGTAATTAGAAATGTTTATCTCAAACATTTGAATTAAATAATAACATGAGTTGAACAAGGCAAAGATAAGTCTACTACTTTCTAACTGAAGGAATTAACGCGAGTGCTCAATATTCAAAATTTCACTTATTCATTTCCTTCCAGAATATTTTTAACGCAATAAGTAATATTTTAGTGGTATCCAATACAATGTATATATCATGTAGAACAAATATTACCAAGAGTTTTTGTACCAATGAAATAAGTACTGTGTGGCCGACCTACTAAATAATAAAGGTCAGATTTTTCTCAGTTATATATTTGTATTAGTTACAATCAAAATGACGAAAAAACAATCGAACTTCCCTTCACGTGACTGTACGAATCTTTCAGTCGTCATTCAAACTTACTTTTCTCACTTCTGCTTCCTTCTCCCTACCTGGTCTCCCATCTTCTGAATTTTACACTCTAATCTTATTTCACTAGTTACTATTTTGTTCAGCGTGGCATTTCTGGCAATTCTCCTTCCAGTGGCAACCGAAACTTATGCTGAGTTGCAAGGCGGGTGGGTCGACCGGCAAAGCGATAACAGACTCAGGAATTCGCAAGGCCGGAGAAGGAAGGAGGAGCTCTGACATGGCATTGCTTCCGCTTACTAGTGTTACACCACTCTCATTATTGGACCATTCTGGATCTTTTGTGTTTTCGACCCGAGCGTTATTATACATCGAAAGCTAGGGAGTCTTACATTGTGTGTTCTTCTCTTTCCTCTTACATGTCTTGCATCCGCCATACGAGGGAATACAAACGTCGGAAACTCCGACCAGCCGGGCTAGCAACTCACCGTAGTTTTAATGCTCACAGAATCAGATGGGACCGTGACCTGGGCAACTACCACTGAACCCACTGCCTCCGAAGAGCTCACCCGTCCTCAGCAATTCCATCCCCCCTCCTCTTCCCCTCCCCTAACCTGTTCCCACCCCCGACACCATCACCGCCACCACCACCAAAGCCACAGTCACCGCCACCGCCATGCTTCCAAAGGCATTGTTCCTGTCACCGCCACAACCTTCGCTGCAGCCATCACCCCCACCACTCCCTTCAGTGCAGCCACTTCACCGCTACTGCCGTCACCATCGACATCACCACCACCGCCACCACCAATTCCATCGTCACCATCACCACTGCAGCCTTCGCTTCCACCACTCCTTTCACCGCAGCCACCACATCCATTGCCACCACCATCATCCTGCCATCTCTACCACCACTAATGCCATCGTCACCGCTAGCGTCACCTCGCCGGCTCTACTTAGGTTAGCCTATAGGACTGGTATACCCAATTTGGCGGGTTCAAATCCGATCGAAGCCGTGGAAGGCTCCTTAAGAGCGAAAAAATCCATCGTACGCCTTCCTTCAGGAGGGAAGTAAAGCCGGCTGTCCCATGTTAGTAGATTTACTTGCAAGTAAAAGACCCTCAAGCCTAATTGACGCCTCTGATCTAAATTCAAATCGCCTGTTTCTCGCCCAAGAAATATCTCCTTTCTCCGCTAGTTGGTGAAAGGAACGTAGCGAAATTTGCGTGGCCAGACGGAAAAGCAGGCCTCATAACCTGAGTCTCGCCATGTAAAAATAAGGCAATAATTCAATTCAACGAGGGAAATATCACCGCCACCTCTCGCGCAAAACATGCACTACACTTACGGGACTACCGGCCCTGTTAGTTGACCCGTGCCCGGCGTGACTAAGAAACAAACATACGCCCACTCCACCACCCCCACTTCAACACCATGTCACCGCCACCTCCACGGCCTGCGCTGCATCCATCGCCGCCATCACATCACACCACGGCGCGGCGCGGCGCGGCGCGGCGCGGTGCCAGGCGTGGAGGCCGGTGGCAGGTGAGAAGCGGCGTCGACGGCGGCGGCGGCGGCCTCGATCGGAACGTAATTATAGCCGCCTCCCGCTCCTCGCCCGGTGCCGTCGCGCCAGCAGCAGCAGCAGCAGCAGCAGCAGAAGCCGCCCCGAGAACTTCATCGGCGGGGGCGGCGGCGGCGGCTAATGATGGAGGATTCCTGGTGGCGACACAATGGCGCGGCGGGGGTCGCGCGCGGCGGCGGCGGCGGCGGGAGCCAACGCTGTTGCCAGAGCGGCTACCGCACGGTCCGCTGCGATGCGATGCGATGCCGCTGCAGCGATAGCCCTCCCCGTGACAGATACGGGGGCTCCCTGAAGAAAGTAACATGGCGACCGCCCGCCGCTGCCTGCCGGTCGTCTGCGATGGGTGGCGGCTTCCACACTCGGCGCTCGCTGCGGAGAAGCATGGCCGACGTTTTGTGATTCACGGCTGGATTCCGAAATCGGGCAGTCGGGAATGAAGGAAATTGAAGATTGTATCTGAATTGGAAGTGGAAAGTCGAGTTCCCTCCATATAAATTGTATAGTTATATTCCTGCGAAAGGTTGTGGCGTCCACACTCTACGCTCGCTGGGACGAAACATACCCGCTGTTTTGCGGCTCGCGATTTACAGCTCGGTCGGGATTTCTAGGACGAGGGATGTGGTTGAGGTATGAAAGAAGATAATTGATTATTTGTTTCTGAATTGCAAGAATTGGAAAACGTATACCTCTATTTATTTTACCCCCTGTATACAATTGTAAAGTTATATTCCTGCATAAGATTTCTGAAAAACTGTTTTATTATTCGTAAACTAATATATTTTATGAAACTACTTAGATGGTTGGGGCTATTTAGAGGATAGCATTTTTTTTATCTGCTCTGTCCTAAGGCTCGATAGCCCGCTACGGGCCTTGCACGACCAGTGGTAACCCCAGCCTCTCGGCCATGGAATAAGGAGTTCGTGTGGTTAGCACGAAGGCATCCCTCCACCGAATATACTGGTCTTCAGAACTTAAGGGTGGGCTTTCTCATCGACACACAGTACTAAATACTGGAACGTTTGTAAGGATAGCGCACAGATATTACTTTGCCACGGCCGGGAATTTTTTTTGTAACTAGTTATCACAACTTTCTTAGTCCTCTCATCATATTTTTGATCGCATATACTATTGTAGTTATTTGATTACGGTATTGTGTAGGTTCTTACGAAATGTTAACGCGTGTGGACATATTCGTTTTCCCAAAATCACGTTATCATGTAACTATCCGTTTCAATCTTTCGAATGAATATTGTTCTGTAGAATGACATCAAAAGGTGGAAAATTATTCGCGAAATAAAACGAATTTTATTGGTGAATCGAATGAATTTTATAGATGATAATGAAATGTATAGTATCTTTTTGATAAATGAATTTTGGGGTCATGATACTCTGCGATAACTATTAGCTTAATATAACTAATTTTTCCATCACAGAAGAAAAATACCTAAATAAATACAAGCAGCTCCAAGAAGTGTTAGGTAGTAGTAAATATAACCAAAAGCTTATCTACGGAATGGCAGACATGGCACGTGCTATAGGTGCCCCTCACAAGGAGCGATGTTTATCTTTCGACATACATGCAAAAATGTTGAATGAATTCTTTTCAATTATGAATTTAAACTTTACACAAAAGATGAAATAAAATAAACAGCAAAATTTTTCTTTTGAGATTAATTGTTTTAGAAAATAATCAGATTCTTATTCACACCAGTGTATAAACAACGCGTTACCCGCTAAAACACCACTCGCTAAAACAAATAACAACCCTAATTTGAAGTATCCTGTCAGGGGCGCAAATTCCAGGCCCCTAGGTTGCCATAGGTGCATAGATACGCCTGTGAATATTACAGTCTGGGTGCATCCGCCCTCAATCGTTGAGTTTGAAGGCCGTTGCTTCATGCCATCTGACAAGAGGAACGCAGGCCGTGCTAGACTCACACCTGCTGCTCCAAAGTGCCTGATCACCGGATATAATTTATTTACAATTATGAAGCTAGTGAGTCGGGAGCCGGTAACAAACTGCCTCAGGTACTGACAGATGATACGCATTACCAGAAGAACGTAGAATTATCGCCTTCAAAATCGACCAAATGAAAGGGAATGTTTGGGAGAAATAAAATTAAGTGGAAGTTCTTTGCATTTTAAAGTATGTTATTACGAATATACAGTTATTTGCTACGGGCAGATGGAGCTTGGGAAAGCAGTTGGAAGAAAATGAGATTTACAGAAGAATGCTGATCTCGTGTAGGCCATTTCTAATTTTGTACATTCGGATTAGATATTAATTATCATCATCTTTCAAAATCATATCGTGCCAACCTTTATTACGTTTTTCTGTTGAAAAAAATACTGTTTTCTGCCATCCATAAAATCCAGACTTTGGTTGAATGTGTCTGTGTGTTTTTTGTTTAAAAAAATTATCATTTTGGCATTCCCGCAGTCATAGTTGATTGTATGATTGTATTGTTTATAAAAGCAATAATCACTTTTTTATCTTTGCATCATTTTATTCGTAAAGAAATGTTACTCATGTACGTTTCCATTCCTGAATTTTACTGCAAGTTAGTAAAATTTGGGATTCTATTTTTCGATTTTTCTCTACAGTATAGGCGCATTAATAAAATGGTGAATTTAAAAAATCAAAAAAGAATCCTTTGTACGTCTTACTTCGGAGGGGAAGTAAAGACGGCTGTCCCATGTTAGTAGATTTACTTGCATGTAAAAGATCCTCAAACCTAAATGAAGCCTCTGAGCTCAATTCAAATAGCCTCTTTCGTCGTCCAAGAAATACCTCCTTTATCCGCTTGTGGGTACAATGAGCGTAGCGAAATTTGCGTGGTTAGACGAAAGAGCGGGCCTAATGGCCCGAGTCTCACTACGTAAAATCGGGCATCAATTCAATTCAATTCAGTTTTTTCGTAATTTTCCTTCTCTAAAGCTACTTGCTTTGAAAGAAAACATTTAACTATATGTGACGTCCCCTATTGCGAATTTATGTACACAACTACTCGCACGTTACGAAGTACTACGTTATACCACATCCAATCGCAGAGCTTCAGCAGACGTTCCTTGCGCATGAACCTGCTTTTATTGGAGATCGCTAGCGACGCCACTTCATCGAACAAGTTCTAAGCAATACAGCCCGATTGGCATCGCGAGCATCGATGTACTCGAGCGCTCGCACAAATTTATCGATTCCGAGAGCTTCTTTGATCCGCGAGCTGCGACCTCGAGCGGAACGCATCGCGCTGTTCGGTGGCCCTCGCCACTCTCTCTCTGCCCTCTGCCCTCTACCCGCGCCCGCCAGCCGCCAAAGAACACTTGAGCGATTTAGCCGGAGCCGCGCGCGCTTCCGCAGCTTGCGTTTGTTTTCCGGCCTTTCAGAGAGAAATAAGCGGCGCTCGCCCGCCCCTCCCTTTCTAAAGACATCGAGTCGACGGACAATTTCGCAGAACGCCAGAACTCAAAAGGCCCCGCCGTGAACGATAATCGCCCGCACAAAACTCTCGGCGCGAGCAGGTCTTCGCGCCCGCAGGTGCAAAATAAACAAGATATTAATGCGGACGGCGAGCCTGGTTTCGGGAATACTACAAATAAAATCGTTTGGAGAGCGAGTGAGGCTGAGGGAGGCGCGGGGCTCGGGGGAGGCGACGCCGGTAGCCGAAGGAGGAGGAGCGAGGAGGGAAGACTCGCGAGCGGAGGGCCCACACCTGCTGCCAGGTCACGCCAGCGCCCCCGCGTTCGGGGGCTAAACGGCTCAGGTTAGATGTGTCAAAAACCGCCGGGGGCGGAGGAAAAGGCGTGCGGCGGGGGGGGGAGGGGCCGTAAACCCACCTTCGCGGCGCGCGTTCCTCTACTGGAGTCCGGCCCCCCCTCCTCCGCACCTCAATGGGGAAACGCACCTCGTGCCGCCGTCCCCTCGCCGGCAAGTACCCATCGAATCGCTTGGCCGGGGGGCCTTTTTTTTCCCCCCCGGCCGCCCGCGTCGCATTGTGCCACCGCATGCCCTCGGAATTACGTTTAAGTAGAGCCGCGCCGAGCTCGCTTTGTTCGGGCGGCGCGTGCGGCGTGCGCGGAGGCATTGCCGGACAGCCTGGGGGTTCGAATTTTTACGGTCAAGCCGCCGCCCCGCCACCCCGCCGCCCGCCGTCCCGCCGGTCCCCCCGTCCCGCCCCCGCCGCCCCGCCGCCCGCACGCCCCGCCCGCCCCGCCGCCCGCCGCGCCCCCGCCGCCCCGCCCGCCCCGCCCCCGCCGCCCCGCCCCGCCCCGCCGCCCCGCCGCCCCGCCGCCCCGCCGCTGCCCGCCGCCCCGTCGCCCCCGCCGCTCCCGCCGCCCCACCGCCCTCACAGCCCCGGCCGCCTCACCACCCCAACGCTCCCCTGCCGCACACCCCCCCCTCACCGCCTCCGCCGCCCCCACCGCCCCCGTCGAGCGGATCGAGTTGCACGGACGGCGCCCTGTGAGAACGCGCGCAGGATTCCGCTGCCGCCGCCGTCGTCCCATAAACGTCACCCGATGACGCGACGCCCGTGATATACGCGCGAGGACGCCGCCGCGCCGACGGCGGCGGCGGAGGAGGAAGCGAACACGACACGAGGCGGAGAGAGGTGGAAGAAGAGATAGTGAGGGAGGAGGACGACGCAGGGGGCGCGGAAGTTGACAAGAATAAGGGCAGAACAAAAATTCGTGGCGGGGAGGGGGCGGAGGGATTGCGGAAGAGAAGTTGAATGTTAGTTATAGGTCAACTACATAGAAAAAAACCATCATGGCTTCGCTCACCTCCGGAGGAGTGGCGATGCCATCCCCCACTGCTCCCGAAGGGGAGCTCAGTTGAACTCCAGGACCGCCTGCAACGATAACTGATTTGCTCTTACAACTTAGGTCTCGCGCTTCAACACTCGGGAGTTCGCGATATTCAAGGCGAGGATGTCTTCTCCCCGCCCTCTCAGGCCGAGGGGGCGGGGGTGGCAGTGGGTCCTTAAGGTGGGGAAGTTGAACTTCCAAGAGAGGGAATCTTCTCCTCCGCCACTTTTCGCGCATGCGCAGTCGAGGTTTATTGTCGTGGTTGAGCTATAATTCCTTATTTTACGTGACGAGACTTTGGTCATCACGCTCACTCTTTCGTCTGATCACTCAAATTTCGCTTCGCTTTATACATCCACTAGCGGAGAAAGGAGGTATTTCTTGGGCGGCGAAACAGATGAGGTTGAATTTACCTCAGAGGCTTCTTTTAGCTTTGAAGATATTTTACATGCAAGTAACTCTACTAACATGGGACAGTTGACTTTGCTTACCCTCCGAAATAAAGCGTACGAATATTTTTTCGCCCTTAAATATCCACTGTTTTGGTGAGATTGAAAGTGTGAGCTAAACAGAGGCAAATAGCATTTGAAAGCGAAGGAGGAAGCGGGAGATGCAGAAATGAATGTCGAAGAGTAAGGGAGGGGGTGAAAATTCGTAAAGAGGGAAGGGACTAGAGGTAGTGACTGCAACAAGGGAAATGGCAATACCTTTTGTGGAACGAATTAGCAGAGTAAATATGGTGGTATTGCTAGAGGGGTTTGGAGAATGAAGTTTGGATGAATATGTAGGCGATGGTTGTTTGTGCCTACGAAGGAGCAAAGAAATGGTGGTAGCAGAGAGTCAATGATGGTGGGAAGATGAAGTAATCAAATGAAAGGTTAGGAGGTGGAATTCTATGGCGGCGTTATATGTCAAGGTAACAGTTGGGGACGAGACCTGCAACTAAGATGAATACACTGGAGCGGCTGGAAGAAGGGATAGCTGGTGAGGATTAGACGTTCGGGCAGCCTGAAGTGGGGATTAGAAGAAAATCTATAAGCAGGGGGCGGAGAACAGGTTGGCAATACCGATTCCGCGGCGGTGCCTGCGAGAGCTGAGTTATTTTTTTACAGTTTTTGAGCAGTTTATACTGTTTTTATGACTGAATAAATCTAAAGCGGGGATAGCTAGAAGTGAGTATTAGAAGTGGGGACCACCAGAAGTGAGGATTTGAAGAAAATCTATAAGCAGGGGGCGGAGAACGGGTTGGCAATGCCGACATCGTGGTGGTGCCAGCGAGACCTGCATTTTTTACAGTTTTTGAGCGTTTTTTACTGTTTTTATGACTGAATAGATCTAAAGCGGGGATAGCTAGAAGTGAGTATTAGAAGTGGGGACCGCCAGAAGTGAGGATTTGAAGAAAATCTATAATCAGAGGGGGTGGGGAGAACGGGTTAGCAATGCGGACTCCGTGGCGGTGCCAGCGAGAGCTGAAGGGGCACGAGCTGTGGACCGCTGTGTGTGTGTGTGTGGGGGGGGGGGGCTGCTGCAGCCTCCGCCCACACGTCCTCCCGCCTGGCCTCCGCCCGTGTGTGCGTAGCTCTCTGGAGATGATTTAAGCGAACGTGGCAGCGATCGGGTTGTCGCTGCGACTAAAGGGAGGAAGTGTGTCCGTCCTTGGGTGACTGCGAATGGCAATTGAATGGGTTGCAGAGCGCGGAAGTGGATGGTGCTCGGGCAGATGCTATGCCCGTTCCGGGGCGACAGCAGGGACGTGCATTGTAGAAGCAAGGGACACTGGCGGACTGCTATCCTCTTACGACACCGAGCAAACATACCGATTGATTATTTGTACAAGCCCTGGTTGACACGTTTGTCTCCTTTTCTTATGATTTGAAACGTACGAGGGTGTTTTCTTCCAACAGAAAATGGTAATAAGTCTCAATATTTTAAATAGTTTTGTTTTGTATTATAATTTACAATTTTATTTGAAAATATTAAAGAGTCAACCAAATAATTAATGACGTAATGACAAAAAGCACTTTCGTCTGGAGAAGCTACTTATCTTGTGTAACAAATAACATAATAAAAATAATCGCGAATGGGGGTTGTAAATCCGCAACTGAAGCTTCAGTCAGTAAAGTTTAGATTGTAGTTCCGATGCGTCGGTGGCAAGATTTTCTGTCCTACATAAAGAGGTGCGCCGAAGTCGATCACTGGCTTGATGATAAATTAGAAGTCGATTGCTGCGATCGATAGTTTCCATGTCATCAGTTTTGTGTGGTGCGGGCAATGCAGCTAAAACAAGGCATCAGGGGCCGCGTACCTTCCTTTCTTCCCTACGCAGTTCCTCCTGAGATAAAGGTAGGATAGCAGAAAAAATAAAGATAATAAATCGCAAACTAGGCTTGCTTCTAAAAATTGTAAATTCATGGTGTTTTCTAGAACACAGTTTTTATGCTAAATGATTAAATCAAAATTAACAGGTTTAAGATTTACTCTTTTCTTATCTGCATTACGAACTTAATACACGATAAGACTCTAATTACGAATTCAATACACGTCGGCTAGTGGGATTTTCCTCAATCAGAAATCTCCCCCCAAGGGGGGCACCACCCCAGCCAGACTCCAGCCAACCTCTAAGCTTCCAACTTGTCTCTCAACATGTGTAGTGGTGTAGTGCATATAAGTGTACGAGTGCGTAAGGATGGGACAAGGAAGAGAAGAGAGGAAGGAAAGATCGCGCGCGGTCCGTGGCCCGTTTGTTGGGGTACTACTTCGGCATTCGCCTGGTGTTGATCGGAGAAACCACGGAAAACTACCGACCAAAGCAGCCGCTTGCCAGAATTCTCCTCCAGACTGCGACTGAACTCGACCTAGACGGCGTCCGCATGACACTGCGGATGTCGCGACAGGTCGACCGCCCGCCGCCCTCGCCCTCGCCGCGGCTCGGCGCCCGGCCGGCACAAGCTGGAACCAATCGCTAATTACCCGTCATTACGCCCCGGAAACAAATGAGGCCGCGCGCCCGCCCGTCACGCCAACGCCGCATTAATAATTCCACCCAGGCGCCGTGTATCGACTGCGCCGATTGGTCGCGTGGGGAAGTGTAATTTATCACGCGTTTCCTATACCGGAGCCGGGAAAACACACAGCCGCTTGCGCCTCCGCCAGCAGTCACGGGGATGGCAACGGAAGGGGGGATGGCAGCAGTGTCGGTAGGGTAATAACAAAGGTGACGAACACGGTGCCAGTGGCAGGGTGGCGGGGAAATGGCGGAGCATGATAAAAAGGTGGTAGTGATGGTACGAGGATGGCTGAAGAAGTGCCGGATGAAATGACAATAGATTTAGTGAAAAGGGGGGGGTATGGTGGTGATAGTAACAGCTGTGGTGGGGTGGGGATGGCAGTGGGGATAGCGTGAAGAACTGGGGATGGCAAGAGACATTCTTATTCTCAAGCGATATGGTGATGGGAGAGGCAACATATCGACATACACATGTAGGTGGCGGTGGTGAAGTCGTTGGCGATGGCAGCTGTGGGAGTAAGGGTGCTGGCAAAGGAGGTGGTGATGATTACACTCTCCTGGTGGCTGGTGGGTTTTAATCTCGTTTTTTGCCGGTCGCTCAGAACGGGCTACGAAAAAAAAATGAACAAAGTAAACACTTCGAAACCGGTCGTCTGTTTTTATTTAATTTGATTTCGTCAAATGATTTACAAGGCACGCTCACTCCATTATGACAGTGCCCGCGCTTCATAACTCAAGCATCGATCGCTAGCCTTGCTCTTCATTTCACCTTCAATGAGCCTCCGTCTGCCGCTCGATCAACCGGTCGCGGCTTCAAAGGTTCGCAGTCGCCTGCTTGTGGACTGGAAGCGAAATGACGTGGATGGTGTTGAATCAAGCGTGACCCTCCAGGGAATAAATGAACCCGAGGAGGAAGTTTGGTTTCTTACTTTTTACGTTTTGAATATGATATGTATAAATCCTCGTATTCGGCTGTAGATAGCATTAAAAATCCTAAATACGATAGTATTCTATTGTTGGCTAGGCTATCCGAGACGAGCCGCGTCAATGTTCATGGTGACTACTGTGGGTGTCATGGTGGTTATTAGCCACCATGACATTGACGTGGCTCCCGGATAGCCTAGCCAACATAAACTCCGGCCGTGGAAGCCTACGCAACCACGATAGTATTCTAATTTTCAAAGACGCTGAGGATATTTTTTGGCCAATTTAATATCAGTTTTATTAATATCTGAATATTGTTCGGATTCAGGTAGTTCATTCTAATGGTATTTTTATCTGCACTTTTTATTTTCGTAGAACGTGGTAGCTTTAGGAGACCAGATTTATGTACATGAAAAAATGAATAGATTTATTTCATTCAAGAATATTTTCATTGTAAAGAGTTATACATATTCACTAGTTTCCAATGGAGACTAAATAATACTTTGAAGTCTGATCTCGGTTTTTATTCTGTCTGAAAAATAAATACATTACATTTTTGTGGAAATTGTACAGTAGAGATGACGTTTTCAGTGTGTATGAAAAGTAAAACTGACCATTTTCATATACAAGACAGATCTGCGAAATTTGGTGTTCTAAAAGATTAATAACATTGGTATAATTACAACATAGCCAAAATCTGTCCTAACAATAAGATGTCCAGCTCTTCCTGTCTCTACTTAAATCATACCTTGCCAAACTTAAAAAACATCTTTGTTGGAAATAGTTACAGAATTATAATTTGCTGGTAGGAATCGTATTACTTTGAAATAAATAAATGATATTATATAAAAAAATACATTTTAGGTTTGCAAGTAATTTGGGTAGAACATTTTTACCTTCCAGAGGTTAAAAAAAGGTGTGTGTTGGTATTTTACATTTACTTGTTCATGGAATATTTTCTGGATGGCAAATTTTACAAAACCTTTTTAAATGTCTAGCAAATGGGGAAAGTATTATATTTTCAATGTTTCTTCATTCTGCATTAGAAAACAATGTTTCTTAACATTTAGAGGGATGTTTTAAACAAAATTTCTATTAGATTTGATCATAGGTCAGTGAACATTTTCAGAGAAAGACATTATCCACTTGGGTTCGTAGTGGCGAGAACGGGAGCTCCGGAAGAAGTTGATTCGACAACGCAGCCCGTGCCGCGCCGCCCTTTGTTTTCGGAGGCATCCAATGGAGCTGGCTGCAGCGACGGCGGCGAGGGGCGGGGCGTGTTATATAAGTTGATTGGGACAATTTGTGGGCTGGGTTTCCTCCGGAGGCTGCCGCTGCGGTCGACAGTGTCGCCAACGTGGCGGAGCGATTTGCTACGGAAACCGCAGCCACATCCTGCAGCCGCCTTGCTCCTGACCCCGCCCCTCCCTGCTCCTCTCCTCGCCACTTCCCTCGGTGTTTCACGAGGCTCACTATATCACCTCTACCTCTTCTTCACCGTTGTGTTCAGCTTAACACTCGCGTGTAGCCGCTGTCTGGAGGAAAATTCTAGCGGCCGGTTTCTCTGTGTCTCTGATTCGTTTTCTCTGTGTCTTTGATAGTGTTTCGTGGTTTCTCCGATCCGTTCTTTGCATTTCCTCTTTGTGTTTCTCGAGGTTCACTACATTACTTCTACTCTTCATCGTTCCTTTCAGTTCAACACTCTCATGTAGCTACGGCCTGGAGAAGAATTCTAGCGGCTGGTTTATCTGTTTCTGTAATTTTTTTCTCTGTTTCTCTGATAGAGTTTTGTAGTTTCTCCGATCCGTTCTTTGCATCTCCTCTTCGTGTTTCTCGAGGTTCACTACGTTACTTCTACTCTTCATCGTTCCTTTCAAGTCAACACTCTCATGTAGCTACGTTCTGGAGAAGAATTCTACCGACCGACCGGTTTATCTGTTTCTGTGATTCTTTTTCTCTGTTTCTCTGATAGTGTTTTGTGGTTTCTCCAATCCCTTCCTCGCCTCTCCTATTCGTGTTTCTCGAGGTTCACTACACTACTTCTACCTCTTCTCCGTTCCTTTCAGTTCAGCACTCTCATGTAGACTCTACGGTCTGGAGTCGAATTCTAGCGGCTGGTTTATCTGTTTCTGTGATTCTTTTTCTCTGTTTCTCTGATAGTTTCTCGTGGTATCTCCAATCCATTCCTCGCCTCTCCTCTTCGTATTCCTCGACGTTCACTATAGTACGTCTACCGTTCCTTTCAGCTCAACCAACACTCTCTTGTAGCCGCTAGAAGCAGCGGCCGGTTTCTCTGATCTGTAGCTTTCCGTGGTTTCCCCGAACAACTCCAGGCTGGAGTAGAATCTCAACAAACAGTCCACAAAGCGAGAGCGATCTTTCTTACGTCAATATTGTTTCCTCCTCACCCCTTACACACGCGTACTTACACTTACATGAAGTATCCTATCACGAGACCTATGAGACACGACGACTTAATGCAGCGAGACCAATCGGGAGCTCAGAGCGTGTGGGTGATCCATTGGTGGTGATACTTGGAGGGAGAAAATTCACGCAGGTCGACGTTTAGACCAACAAATTACACTTGACACACAAAAACTGACAAGGGCGCCTAAGGCAACTTACTTAGGCGTCACATTTGATCGAAGGATGCGCTGGAATTTACTTATCAGGCGAATTCGATCAAAATTACAGCAATGAGTTCGATTCTTTCAATTTTCTTTTGAAGGAACCTACACTCCCCCTTGGAACTTCGCTTGGCACTCTATGAAACGTGTTGCCGGCGTGTGGCCACGTACGCTACGGCAACGTGATGGACCACAACACACAAGTACAAGGATACACTTGAGCTAGTACAAAACAAAGTTCTACGACTAATAGCATGCTCTCCATTGGGAAACGATTGAAAGTCCTGAGGAAGGAACTTGATAACGAGTCCTTCACTCAATGCTTGAAACGGCTTTCATTTAACGAAGCCTATCAAGCCTTTCAATCAGACGAAGCTCCGGCAACGCTAAAACAATTAGCTCGACACGTCCTCACTCTAAGACAAAGAAGACAAGCACTCCACTATGATATTCTGAAGGTGTAGTGCAACGCGAAACCCGATTTGGTTGCTGACTAAGGTCCGACGCGAACCCACACCAGCCACTTACACATAGCAGTAAAACGCGAACTGCAACACAACTTCATAAACCTTCTGCAAAGCCGAAAAAAATAGGTTCAGGCCGACAAAGACAACGTTCTAGGAGGAGAGAAACCCCGCCACCTCCAGGAATACAACAAGCACTACATATACGGGACTAATGAGCTCAGTACTTGGCGTACTATGAAACACACAAAATAATGAAACAATAAATCAATTACCGCCATGACTCTCTCCTTCCACTAACTTGATCACTAGTAAAGCCATCACTTTGTTCCGTTATACGTACTCGTAGTACATGTTCTGGCCAAACAGTTGACGAATACACCTCTCTAGAAACCATCATGCATTTCCGTCGCGTTTAACTCGCTTTCTCACTCTTGTCATAGACCTTTCACTACAACTTAAGTTCGCACCGTCTTTCCCCTACCCAACGAAAAGCTTTAATTCCAATTTGTTTGTATTGTATAAGTCAATGATTCGATATAAGTTTCGAATTTAATAACTAATTATTTGACGTTGGAAATATTGGAAACAAATAATGTGGCAGTAAGCCGACAATGAAAGTTGTGAATAGTACTTCTGGACCACAAATATGAATGTGCTGTATCTACAGGTACATTCTAATTTTGAGGTATGTTCAACGGTTTTTGTCTCTCATTTTTCTTTATACTTCCTCTAAACAATAAAATTTCTAAAACCCTATTTGAGGTATTTTCCAAACACCTAAAAAATCTAATAAAACTTATATTCATGCAGATTTTAACAATAAAATAGTAAAACATAACTAACCAAGTGTTGTCTTAGAAGGTATTGAAAACTAATAATAATAACAATACAAATTGTGACATACCTATTGTCCAGGTTTCTTAAAACCACATCTTATATACTGTGCTGCGTTTTGATAATACTTTTTCAATGATATGAAAACTCTGGATGATTCGCAAACATCGTCTTGCCAACTAGTATGACACAAGTCGTTTTTTAAAATTGGCTTCAGAGTCTTCAGAGTTTACATATGTAAGAATGATATCATATTTTTAAATTAGTGACAGGTGCATCAGAGTTTACATATTCATAAACATATGAAAGTATCAAAGAGTATTCAGAGCTGTAGGAAGTGGCCACCATGTGGAGGTCAAAAATATTACTAAATCTTTTAGTAGTTATGGATCTGAAGAAATTAAGGTGGCAAAAGTATGTCTAATAGCAATAGTGGAAGATAGTGAATTAATACTAATATAACGTAACTCTGGAGTGAAGTGGCAATGGAAAACTACGAAGTTCACGTTGTAAAATGTTGCGGTTAAATAAGATCAAGTAGGTGACAAATTCATCTGTGGAACTTGTAAAACTAAAATCGAAGAAAATTGGTACTGTGGCAGTGCAATGAAGTGTCAAAACAAAACTATTACAGTGTGAAGAAAGGTAAGAAATTATGATAGTAAGATGGGAAGATGGTTGTCATTAAGTTGCCATTTGGAGGTTAAGTGTGTGAGTAGTACTTTTAATAAAAGCATTTCAGAAAGTGATATTTTATGATAGTTCTTTTCCATATCAAGTATTTTAATGTTATCTCAAAGGATATGATTCTACTTTATTTTGTGTTGTGTAATTACATTATGTACGGATACAAAGGTTTTAATATTGTTAACAAATCTTTTACACGAGTTTCTAGGGCTCGCTTGGTCGTACATATTTGGCGGAACAGTTTTGGCATGAAATTTGATAAACATAATGATGTAGCCTGTTGATAGTTTGAGATTTTCCTTTCTTAATGTACTAACTGATATTTCCAGTAGTCATAAAATTGGTGATATTATGTTTAGGAAGTGATCTTTTTATGAAGTTGAAGACTGAAGGTAAATATAAAAGAATGAACCTAATAGAATCAGAAGATATGTTAGAAGAGACAGTATTTTCATTTTTAGTACATACAGTGTTGATAGAATGAGTGCGAATATTATTCATACATTTAGGGGGATAATAATTGGCCAATAGAATTGAAAAAATTGTGCTTAAGTTTCTAGAGTGAAGTGTAGGATTGGAAAGTTTAATGGCTTTATAAACTAAATTATAAATATTGGCCTTTTTGTATTTTATAGGATTTTGTGAATGAAAGCTAAGTAGGCTCCAAGAAAAGGGTTTTTATTTATACCAATTAGTGTTAAATTGACACCTTTGATTGGTGATGGTGACATTGAGGTAGGTGATAGAACCCTCTTGTTGTATTTCATGTTGAAAACATATTTTAGGATGCTATGAATTGAACATTAAGTATATTATTGACTTGGTTAGATGGGATGATACAAAGTATTTCATCAACATACATACAATAAAAAATAGGTTTACCAACATATTTCTCTAGAAGTAATTTTCCAATTCTCTCATGACTATTTCTACAAACATAGGAGACAAAGTGGATCCAATGGGTCCTTCAACTTGCTGGTAATGTTTTTGGTTGAAAGTAAAGAAGTTGGATTTAAGTATGTGGTAAAGAGTTAGATCAATTTTATCCTGTGGGATAGAGCAATATGATTCTATCAGATGCTGTTTATTATGAATATTTTAGACCAGTATATTGCTTGGTGGAACATGAATGTCTTGGTAATGAGATGATAAGAATCCTTAATAGAAAAATTGTCAGATTGTAAATATATGTAAATTTGAGAAAAAATGGATAAATTATTCCTAAAATAATAAGTCTAAAAGAAATGTCTTCACTGTGTACTTTGGGGAGAGCATATGCTTTGGACAGATGGACTGTAGTTAGGAAAAGATTTTTGTGTTCATAATTAGAAATTAAATTAATTTTCACTTCTTAACTAAGTCTTTCTGATCACTTAATTTCTTGATTATTTTGTCAATAGTGTTAATATGGGGAAGTTTGTTTGTTTGTCATTCAAAATCTCAGTCATTTTCTCAGTGTTATTAATATTTTCCATTGCCACAATAATACTACTCTTTGCAGCTTTGGTAAAGAGAACATCAGAATGCAATTTAATAAATCTGGATGTCATTTTCATATTTTGTAAGGTAATATAATTAATATATTTAACATGTTTGTTTTGGGGTTGTCCTTTGTTGACCTTTTGAATGATATTAACTAATTCATTTCTAATTATTTTCTGTTCAGAAGGAAAAAACAAATGTTCGTTGCAAATTGTTTGATGAGTTCTCTTTGATCTTTTATGTCAAAGTACGGTTTGATGGGGCAAAATTATTCATGAAAACGCTCAATACTGACTACTTTTGATAGTATGTTAGAACTACTTAAATTTATAAATTATCTCTAAATTCAAGTTTTCTTCAACATCATTTTTTAAGTTTTAATATATTTTTTTTCAAAGTTTGACAATTTTGTGGGAAAGATGACAAAATATTGGTCAAGTTCATATCTCTGTAAATTATAAAAGTTTCAGTAGATTTCACAGGGTAAAACTCGTTCAACATCAACTTCAATAGTGTTCAACAACTTTTTGAGATAAGTTTATGATGATTTACTTAATATTGATATAATCTCCATCCTTGGAATACAAGTTTTATTACATTTTCTAGAGTTTTGAAAAAGACCCCAAGGAGGGTCTACATTTCAACACATTACAAGAAAGAAGTTGTAAAAAATGCTACTGAATCTGATCATGCGACCAACAAACCATGTAATTAAATAAAATAAGTGTTTACTTAACTGATCAATTTCCATGAACAACAATATGAATAACATAAAATATATTTGTAATTTTTCATGAATTAGATGCTATAGTAATTTATCTTCCAAAGACCTTGAACAACAAAGAGAGAAGTAACATTTCACTTAAAATCATTTGTTGGGGATTATTAATATTTCTTTATTTTCAATTTTAAGATATGCATTTGACATAACGTTTTTCCTCATATGGATTCCTCTGACTCGGAGAAAACATACCTATGATTTAATGACGATGAACGCTTAGAAGTTTTAGTTGCAATATACATTCTTTGGATGATTTGGTTTCTTATCATTGGAGATTATTTTTAATTTGATTTGAACAATGAACGGTAATAGTAGTAGGCTGATATTTGTGTTTGTGTAGATTTATGCTTAAAGATTGTTTGTAAAAATTAATTTTATTTAACTTGTGATATTTGATAAAAACTGCCATAGACTAGTATATTAACCGCAGTCAAGTATATATTCAGTATATTTCAAAATCTTTTATTACAAAACATGCAACTAAAATAATTCCATGAAAGAAAAATAGTCTCTTGAAAAAAATAGGTCTATATTATTTACAAAAAGCATAAATAGCTTTTATTTATCCGCAATTTCTCTTACATTTTACAAATTGTTAATGCATTGTTATGTAATACCTTATTATATTTATATTATACTGTATCGTCTTTCTTATCCTTTCGTTTTATGATCATCAAGTATTTCAAATTGACGAAGAAATTTCATAAATTAGTAATTGAAGTTTATAAAACTGAGGACGACCTGGATGGACATGTACTGACTCAGCGTTTCGGTCCGAAGGGTCGAGGGTTCGAGTCCCGCCTTGGGCATGGATGTTTGTCCCTTGACTGTCACATATGTGTCGTCGCGTATGGCATCGCGTTCTGCTGACCCCAGATCTGAGGAGCCCCGGTGTTGGTGTGTAATGTATGGTCAAATATGCGCCCCATCGGAATGTAAAGGGTGATCGGCTGTTGGCTGGAGAAAGCTCTAGGAGAAAAAATAAATAAAAATTGTTTTTGCATAAGGTTTGGAAAGCCTTGTTTAAACTTTTCAGAATTTATTTGCTCCATTTACAAAATGTATGTAATTTGGGTGTGAATAATTATTTAATGAACCTTAGAATGGGTTTTAATACGAAATAGTAAAATTATTGTTGTCGAATGAAGATTCAATTAGAATAGCTCATAAGGGGATAAGTTGCTGTATTAACTCTTCTCCCCGGCTCTGAGATCTACCATTGGTTGTAACTCAACGCTTCTGATTTCAAAGTCATTGTTTAGGAAACGAAAAAAATATGACACCATTGAGTGTATTGTACTACACTGTAAAGTTGTATTGATGTTTTTACAATTTTTGAATTGTATATCTTGATTTGCTAAATTTTGTTGCAAAATACTTCGTGAATGTTAAACAAAATCGTCGTGAATGTTAAACAAAATCGTCTTAAATTAAGCACAGATTCAGTACCTTCATGTCCAGTGAATTAATTTAGAACTTAAATCACCATTTTCTGATGTGGAATGGTAGCTTTGAATACCATAGGGAATATATTTTCTGTTACTTTCTTTTGTATTTGTATGGAACTGCCTTCATTAACAATTCTTTTTAAAGTTGAATAACTTTTTAAAAGTCTCAAATGTTTCAATTACCGGAATAGACTGGCTGTTTGAGTGCTTGTTATTTCAAAGTTGCATGTGGAGAAATAACTCTGTATATTTAAACGTACGACCATTTCAACGGACTCTCTCCCTTTCATTTCTTTAAAACATTTCGAAACGTTCCCTCGCTGTACGGGGAAACACACATATGTTCTTTGATCAAACATGGACATTTAACAAAAAAAATAAATAAATAAAGCACTCAAATACACGTGCGTTAACAGGAGCTTCTACGAACTGACGGTAATGAGATTGATTTACACATACGTTTCTTTCGCGCAATTCTGTGCGTCTCACAAAACCACGTCCAGCTGCAGAATAAATACGAACAAATCAAGAGATTCACAGCATTCTCGCTTGAAACGCTTCCAAACCCCGCAGTCGAGCGTTGCCTTTTCATAGCCACGCAAAAGAGTTAAAAAGAAACGCAATTATTGGGATCAAAATGAACGTAACCTCCTTTGTCCGAGGCTAATTTCATATTCATTCCCACTCCCTATCCACCCCCGTCTCGCCCTGGGCAACCCCCCTCCCTTTCCACCCGGACCAGCGAGGTCGGTGGAGGGGCGTCGCGAGCGCGCTCTAAAGTGAATGAGGTTACGTTTAAATTGAAAACAATTTGCCGCCATTGTCGCGCGTGGGGGTGTGGGGGTGGGGGGAGGTGCGTTTTCTTCCGCGGCACTCCCGCGATTACCGAGCATTGTCTCGCCGCGAAAGAGCCGCCCCTTCAGAAGAATGCACTGTATTTATTGCTGGTCTTTCCGGGCACGCGCCATTCACGGGCTCGCAAAGAGTCCGCGCTCTACCGCGTCGTTGTCGCCTCCGCCCCCGCCGCCCCCGCCTTTCATGCCAAATGAACGGAATAAAAAGCATCTTTTCTCGACGTGAATGACGTTAAAGTTCGTCTCGCAAGGAGCCTTATAATATTTTTGCATGCGAAAGTCTCTTTCTCTCTCTCTCTTTCTCCTTCTCCTCGGCCGCCCGGAGACGAGGGCAAGGCGGGGCGGTGGCCGGGGCGTACGCCGCCGCCGCCCCCGCCTTCATTGTTTCGCCGCCTCTTGCGCGCTTTGGGAACTTCTTCTTCTTTTAGTCGGCATGCTGATCGCGCCCCGGCCGGGCGCGCGCCGCCCGCGGACCCGCCCACGCGACGCGACGCGCGAGGGTCGAACCCGGCACCTCGACTTCAGTCGCTTTCGCCGCCCGAGCCGTTCCGTGCGCGTGTTGTATCGACGACGTGATAGTGTTAGTGTTGTGACTTCAACTGCGACTGTGTAATTAGGTGTGTGAAGATTATTGTGGGCTGAATTAGAAGTTTCACGTAAGTAATGGCGATTGCTACCAATCAGCTTCGAACTCCTGGTAGATTTCTGAAAGTACAATTCGTACTTTGTTTCAAAACTCTGAAATGAAATACAACTTTGTTGTAAATTATTAAAAGTAGTAATTTATTTCCTCTATTTGTTATGACTATTTCATAGATGTATTTGTTAGACCTGTTTGATAGACCTCTTTGATAGACTTATTTGATAGACCTATTTAATAGGTCTGTTTGATAGGTGCATCTTACACACAACAGAACTCGCAACGCGATAGTTCTCTTATTATTCCGCTGTACTGTTGTCCTACACATGTTGCTTTGTCATTGCAACTTCAAACGCCGCTGTTATCGCGAGCCCGCTACGGCGCTCATCCAATTGTCCCGCGGCTTCCGAAGCCGGCGGAGGGAGTTTGGGTGCGCCGCCGCGGGCAGCGCTGGCGTCAGCGTAAGGAGGGCTGAGAAAAACTTCGTTTGGGCGCTACCACGAGGCAAGCGCCGGCACAAAGGGTTGTTATGACATCACGAGCGCCCGGGGCGGCGGCGCAGGGCGGTAGCAAAGGCAACGCCCACTCCCGTTCTGATTTGCACTGGAGGCCCCGCCGTCCTCTCGCGTGCCGCCCCACCCGCCGTCCCCGCCTCGCCGCTCCGTCCCTGCACCGCGCGCCCCACCTTCGCACACCGCCACTTTCGTCCCGCCATTACCATCCCGCACTCCGTCCCGCCTCACCGCTCCATCTCGCTCGTCACCCTCTCGCCGTTCCCACCTCGTCAGTCCCCGCGCTGGTTCGCTCGCCGTCCCCGCCTTCGCGTCCCCGGCCGTCCGATCCCGCCAACCCGCTTCGAGGTTCTACCCTGCCGTCGCGTCCCTGCACCGCCCCAGCACCTTCCGTCTCTGCCTCTTGGGCCCCCGCTACCACCGTCCGCCGTCGTCGTCCCCGCCCCCGTCCCCGCCCCGCCGTTCCCCGCCCCGCCGTCACCGCCCGCCGTCCAACCGCCCGCCGTCACCGCCCCGCCGTCACCGCCCGCCGTCACCGCCCCGCCGTCACCGCCCCCGCCGTCACCGTCCCGCCGTCACCGCCTCGCCGTCACCGCACCGCCGTCACCGCCCCGCCGTCACGCCCCGCCGTTCACCGCCCCAAACGTCACCGCCCCCGCCGTCACCGCCCCGCCGTCCCACCGCCCCGCCGTCACCGCCCCGCCGTCACCGCCCCGCCGTCACCGTCCCGCCGTCACCGCCCGCCGGTCCCCGCCCCGCCGTCACCGCCCCCGCCGTCACCGCCCCGCCGTCACCGCCCCGCCGTCACCGCCCGCCGTCACCGCCCGCCGTCACCGCCCCGCGTAGCCGTCCCGCCGTCACCGCCGCCGTGCCCCGTACCCCGCTCACGCGCGTCACCGCCTCGCGTCACACGCCCCGCCGTCACTCAGCCCGCGTCACGCACGCCGCCGTCACCGCCCGCCGTCACCGCCCGCCGTCACGCCCGCCGTCACGCCGCCTCACCCGCCCCCGCCGTCAACGCCCCCGTCACCGCCCGCGTCACCGCCCGCGCCCGCCATCCGCGTCACCGCCCGCCCGTCCACCGCCCGCCGTCACGCCGTACCCCGGCGTCCCGCCCCGCCGTTCCACCGCCCCGCCGTCACCGCCCCGCCGTCACCGCCCCGCCGTCACCGCCTCGCGCTCACCGCCCCGCCGTCACCGCCCCGCCGTCACCGCCCGCCGTCACCCGCCCCGCCGTCACCGCCCCCCGTCCACCGCCCGCCGTCACAACGCCCCCCGTCACCGCCCCCGCCGTCCCGCCCCGCCGGTCCCCGCCCCGCCGTCCCCGCCCCGCCGTCCCCGCCCCGCCGTCCACCCGCCCCGCCGTCACCGCCCGCCGTCACCGCCCGCCGTCACCGCCCCGCCGTCACCGCCCCGCCCGCACCGCCCCGCCCACCGCCCCGGCCGTCACCGCCCCGCCGTCCCCGCCCGCCGTCACCCCCCCCTCCCGCCCCGCCGTCCCCGCCCCGCCATCACCCGCCCCGCCGTTCACCGCCCCCGCCGTCACCCGCCTCGCCGTCCCGCCCCGCCGTCCCTGCCTCACCGTCCCTGCCCCGCCGTCCCCACCCCACCCTCGCCGCCTGCGCGCGCGTTCACGCTTCTGCTCCTCTACGCCCCGCGCCCCGCTGTGAGCTCGCCGCCGCGGCCTTTGACGTGCGGGCGAAACGCAAAACGTATTAGCTGGCCCCTCGGAGCAGCTGACCGCACGCCGCTGCCCGGCGCTGCCCGGCCGCCGAGGAACGCACCCCGCTGGACGGCGAGTCGAGTTGCGTTTGAGATGAAATGCCAGCGAGCTCTGAACACTGCTTGCTTCCCTGACAAACCTCTCTGGCGGAGCGCTTCAAAACCACACGCAATACACGTTTCAGTGAAGCAGTTTTTAAGGTGAAGGAAAAAATCATTCCCAAATATTTTCATTGCCCTTACTTGCTATCAATTATTACTTGCGTTTTGAAAACGATGCATACTTTAATTTTGCGGCTATGATGAATTAATATTTTATGAAATTATATCTTCTTTGATGGTTCCCACGTAAGACAGGAATTTAACTATTGGATTATGATCAAACATGTCCAAATGTTTTCATGTTGTAATACATGTTCTGTCGATTCTCTGTGAAGAAAAAAGTCTCTAAAAGACAGGCGATGATTACGTTCGCACTCTGCACAACTTGGCGTAACGTGACCCAAACTCATAAAACAGCATGAAACCCCTCCAGAAGCTCTCATAGTTCTCTTGCTTTCTTGGCTCTTCGTGCTCAGGGCATTTCGCTTTCTTGTGACTGCCGGTCACGCTGTCTGACGAGGTCACGCCGCTTGAGATCCTCTCAGATCAGATGTACTTAGCCAACCTGGCGGTAATGGGGATAACGTATTTGGTACTTTATATAATGTTCATTTCTCCAAGCCCTCAAGTCTTCATGTGCGTATGGGAACGAAAGATCACGTGCGCCACGTGACTCATACTTTAATGTATGTGCAAGGTCAGTTGTTGAACGGAGTAACAAAAATCGAGAAACTATTAATCAGAAGAGCCGCCTGCTAGAATTCTACTCTTGAAGGCTGCTGAACTGTACCTAGCAGAAATGGCTAAGGGCATCAACTGATGTCAGTGCAGTCCCTCTAATCTGGAGGTCCTAGGTTCCAGTCCCGACAGTGGTAGGATTTTCGACCATAACTTGTCAGGTAGGTCGCATTCAACCGCTGTCTGGAGGAGAATTCTAGCGGCCGGCTGCTCTGATCGGTAGTTTTCCGTGGTTTCTCCGATCAACACCAAGTGAATGCCGGTGCAATACCCCAACAAACGGGCCACAGACCGATCTTTCCTATCTCTTCCTTGTCCTATTCTCTTCCTCTTACACACCCACACACACTTACCCTTACACGCATACGCAATCACACATGCCGGGAGACCGGTCGGGAGCTTGTCCCGGCTGGGACGGTGCCCTGCTGCTGGGAGATACCTGGTCGAAGAAAACTCCGCTAGACAGCTTTATGTCGGCGCCGGATCTCGCCATACAGCGGGGGAAAGATCACAGCCACCTTCCCATCAAAAACATGCACTACACTTACGAAACTAATGACCCTGGTAGTTGACGTGCCCGGAATCACCAAAACAATCAATCAATCGACCTAGCTTTTGTAGTTACTGTAGAAAATCCACCACCGTCATGATTAGACCGTTAGAAGCGTCCCGTGAGAGTCGCAGCAGAGGCAGCGGTCGCAGGCTGAGCCATCTGAGCCGGCGAGAGGGGGTGGGGGGGAGGCGTGGCCGGCGGGCGTTTGGCGGTGCAGATGGCGCTGCGCTGCGCTCCCGTTTGATGTTCTGCGCGGGGGCTTCGCTGTTTGCTGCATCGCGCAAAGCCCTTTCTCGCCCCCCCCTCTCCCGAGTCGCGTCGGCGCGCGTGTTGTAATCGCCGCCGCCGCCGCCGCCTCGGGGAGCGCTCGCTGCCTTCTGTGGCGGCGCTCGCTCATGTGCTGGACGGCGGATGGATTACGAAACATAGCTCGGCGCGGTCCGCAAGGTCGGAACAACGCCCGCTGATAATCTGGGCCCGCGGCGTAAGTTTGCTTTTGGCGAAGTAGCAAGGATAAGGGTATCAGAATTTCGTAATCTATTTACTTCACAATAATCTCTCGGATGCAGTAAACTAAATGGTATGGAAATTAATTTTGGAGGCGATGTTGTCAGTAAACTCTGTTTGATATTATATCAAACGAAGAGATTAGACAGATAGTGCAGACAGAGAGGCAAGTAATCGAAAATGTAGAATCCAAACAACTTCAATGGAATGACCATCTAACGAGAATGCATGCTGACAGAATACCAAAATTGTCTTTGATTGGCTTCCTTTCGAAGAAGAAAACGAGGAAGGCCGAGGAGTTCCAGGAAGTCCGACATCGATTCGACAAAAATGAACAGAAGAATAGAGAAAGATGCCTAGCGAAATAAAAAAAAAACCAACAACCTTGGCTTGTAGAGTGCGAGAGACTGTCATTAGAATTTTTAAAAAACTCTCTTAATAATAATTTTTCTGTAAAATGTTCTGTTTCTGTTGTGATGTGTGATAGAGAAATTTGAGGTGCAATATAAAAATACGAATATAGTGATTTTCTATTGATATAGCGCAATTTCATAAATCTATTGATATAGCGCAAATATTTGAGGTTTTTATATATCAAGAAATTCGCCGAGAAAAATGCTTTTTTGAGTTCACAGTTTCCTATACACTGCATTCAGGCAGTTATTGAAAAAAGGTCTAAAAAGGCTTCATAGGTTGCAGAGTTGCGAACGTATATTACATAACTGCTCTCTATTCTCTGAATAAGGAATCAGTTCCGTTTGCATAAAGCACGTACATTTAAGTTACGTAAACGTTTCCGAAAGATTTTGATTTTCATCTCAGTGCTTATGTCGCCTTATTTTTGTACATATTATTCGTGCATTACTGGATTATTTAGCGTCCCGTAGGTCATTTTTAAGTAAAGTAGAGTTTCTTTCGAGTGGGAAAATGTTTTACATATTACGGCGAGTTTTGCATATCGCAGCATGCGACTAATGTTGACCCATTAGCCCCGCGCCGCAATTCATTAGGCCCCTCGAGCGAGCGCGGTGGCCGGGGGGTGGGGGCGGACGCGGTGAAGAGGCAGAAAGGCGTTCACTGCGCGAGAGCTTGGAGGCTTCCGGCGCCCGAGCTCGGAAGCGGTGGGCAGCGCCGACAGCCTCGCGACTCTCAGCCAAGGGGCGCGCACGCGAGCGGGCCACCCCCCTTCGCCGTCCTCCCAAGCCCTTCAACGCACAGCGCCGCCCGCTTCGAAGGTTGTTGGCGCTGCACTGCGCTCGGGGTTGTTTTCATACGGGCACATATTTCAGTCTAATCATTCAGAAGAGAACTAATTCTATTTGTGTTTTTAAGATATGAATGTCATTGTAATTTATATTTTTTTTTTAAATAAAGTTGTACTAAAACATAACCATGGATTAAATTCTTCAAACATGTTATTAATATCAATAGGCTGTGTAACGTTAATAAATAATAATAAATAAATAAATAACTAAATAAATATCCATCCCTAGGAATGTAACGTGTACCCAAAATGTTGATACTTTTTATAATTTATGTGTCCTATAAATCTATGTAATTTGGTGTAATGGAATAAGTGTAAAAAATGTAAAATCTTTTGTAAATTCTAAATTGATACCATGGTCGCTTAGGACCAGTTGTTAAAAAGTGGAACTTTAATAAATAAAAAAACAATAATGAGACATCACATACGTGGATCCTTTTCAATTTTTCCTGTTTAACATTAATGCCATCTTGAAACATCCAAATAAACGACTCCAAAATAGCTAATTGATGACTTAGCAAATTCAAAATTTTCTTGAAAATAGATTCCAAAAATGTTGTTCCTTGCAAATAAAAAATGCATTAAATTAGTAAATCACGTAATTTCGAAAATACCGAACATTTCCATTAAATGTAGTGTTCATAGAGAACTCACGAGATATTTTCAGACAGAATATAATATATAACACGAAGAAAAATATAAATGCGAACTTAAAAAAAAAAGTGTGGATGCTTGCGTGAGGATTTCCACAACAAAGCCCAATAAACTATTCTGTGCGCGTCTTGCCGAGCGGCGAGGCCTCTCCGTGTGCCTGCGATGCGCCCTCGCGCCCACTTGTGCCAGCGGCGGCGGGCGGCGGGGGCGGCGGCGGCGGGGGCGGGGGCGGCGCACGTGGGCAGGCGGGGCGGACGAGGCGCGCGAGGCGGGGCGGGGGGCGGGGCGGGGCGGGGCGGGGCGGGGCGGGGCGGGGCGGTTGGCGGGGCGCGGAGTGGCTGCAGCGGCAGAGTGGTGGTTTTTTTTGGTGATACATCACCGCCGCCCGCTCAGCCGCTGATCCGGGGCGTCACGTGACTGCTGATGAATCCCCCCTCCCTCGCGCCTTTCAAGCGGCCGCAGCGCCCCCGCCCTCGCGCGCCCCGCCCACACCGCCGCCGCCGCGGGGCCTGACGGGAAGATCCACTGTCTAATCCGACCGCATCCATCAAAACGCGCCAGCTTCTTCCCGACACCTGCGCACTCCGCCCCTCCCCTTCCCCTCCCCTCACTCCCCACCACACCACCCT
>BOPP01000233.1:478170-490881 GCA_017312745.1 Gryllus bimaculatus | reverse complement strand
CGCTCTCGCTCTCGCCCTCGCCCTCGCCCTCGCCCTCGCCCTCGCCCTCGCCCTCGCCCTCGCCCTCACCCACGCCCACGCCCACGCCCATGCCCACGCCCTCGCCCCGGCCTGCCCTTCCCTCGCTTTCACCCTCGCCCCTGTCATCGCCCTCATCCTCGCCCACGCTTACGCCCACGCCCTCCCTCGGCTATTGCGCTGCTGTTCCGCTTCTTCTCCGCCCGTCAGCCATTTCAGCTAGCCCTCGCGACGTCCGCAGACCGTCCTCTCCACCCTCATTTCAGTGCTACTGTTCAGCCATTTTCTCTCGCTGGTCGGGAAATTCTAGGATTCGAGGCTCGACAGTGGCAACTTTTTGACACAGGCTACCTAGCTGGGTGGAATTCAACAACTGCACGGAAGAGAAATCTAGGGGCAACCTGCTTTGATCCGTATTTTTTCAGTCATTTCTGCTATCTGTAGAAGACGAATACCGGTTCAGTACCTTCACAAATGGTAAAGGACGTTATTTCATCTCTGACAGCTTCTCCTCTTGCATGCATTGTGCTACCACTCATGAATGGACACCAGTGAGGAGTATTGAACTTGTCCTTGCTAGGGAGGTGCCCCACCTGAGGAGATCCATGGAGGGTGTATGAATGCCTTCGCACACTGTTACCTGCAATAAAAATATCTGTTTCGCACACGGAAAACAAGTCCGTGAAACCAGGTTTCAGTCACGTCGTTAAAAATATTATTTTTCTTCTATATTTCCTTCATAATACAATAATATTTTGTACATTTTTTAGGAAAAGATGGGTACACTTGATTATTCATAAAAACGAAAGAAGGGGATGCGTAAATTCACCCAACAACCAACGAGTTTCGTGATTCTCGTAATTCCGAAAACTGCATTTTCTCTCTGTGTACCTAAAAAAATTGCCCATAACTGACGGGATTTCAATCAATATGGCAACCTTTATGTCACTTGAAATATACAATCAAAAATCTTGACAGTTAAGATAACTAACATTTGACCTTATTTATGATAATAAGTAATTGGTCGGTTCCATACTAGATCAAACGGGCAATCTGATTGCTGTCAACGTTTTGTTCTTTTGGGAAGCTAATGCGTGCTCCTGGCATTGCCTTCTGCGTCTGTAGGTTTGTCACCAGATTTGAATTGAAAGTTCATCCTTCGCCGTTTACCTCTGCATGAGTTCTCAAACATTTTCTATTGAGTTTATATTCTTCGTGGTACATCGAATTCATTATTTTAATAATGATAACTAACAATGCAATGCATGCACGAATTCGATGCCACATTGAAATTACAGAAGTTAAAATGTAACAGTGAGCAACAAATGATTTTTTTAAAACTTGATTCGTCATTATTATTAGTATGCCACATTTCGGTATATTTAATTGTAATTATTATATAAATATCAACTACTCGCCAACAACATGAAAAGATATTGATGTCGTCCGCCATCCATCTAATGAGTGTTTCCCTTTTTGTGGCAAATAAGCAAATATACTCCCATGTTTTGTTCCTAGAGAAGTTTGAGGCGTATGAAAAGACAACAAACAATTTATAGTCATTAAATTTAGTTAGATTATTGATTATTTGCATTAGGAAGGCAATATTCTTGATGAAAAGTTGAAATAAAGTTTTCCAAGTTTATTTTATTTTATAAAATTTCAAATTTATAATTCTCTCGATCTTTATTCGGAAATTATGTTCTGTATTAATATTCACGATTATAACTGTTTAACGTTTGGAATTCAGGCGTCTTTATTTTATTGTTTCATATTTAGATGATGGTTAACGTCGTGGACATTTTTTATATCAAGTGTAGTTATAAAGGCGATTATTCTTTCCATCAAACACTTTTCGAACCGTGCATCAGACATTGCATCATTGCGAGGCTCTTAGTCCTCTGGCGTGTAGAACAATATTGCATTCACCAGGCATGAAACGAAAACGTTGCACTAAATTTCCATCCTAGATTTTAAATGCTTATCCAATCACCATGCAGTCGACCATTTGAATCTGGTACAATGTTTCTTTTACTTCGTGTAATTGTTTATCGAGTAAGATTTCCTCTTTTTGATTGTTACCATTGACGTTGCACATTATTAAACATGTTTTCCGTGAACAATAATAATATTGATATTTCTAAACTTTTTAATAAATTTCATTTACTGAATAAAAAGTATTCATTATGTTTAATTAGTTCTTTGTCTATTTATTATATGGTTGTTGTTATCGTTTTTTACGCAATCCCAGAAACAATCCCACCAAATAAATATTATATTGTTTAAAAATCGATACACAACGCCATCCGGAGATTAAATATTTCATCCAATTAGCAGCAAAGTAGACACGGTAAATGCGGAGAAGCACATCCCATGTGAAGGCACTGACTGCCGGACGGGGGTGTCCCCTGCCCGTGGCGCCGCCGCCGCCGCCGCCGGGACGCCTGCAGGGAGCGATAGCGTCCGCGCCTCAATGGACTCTCGCCGGAAATGGAGACGCCGCTGCCGGCCGCTTCGCTTCGCGTGGCGGCGGCGGCGGCGGCGGCGGCGACGTCGGCAGCTGTCCTGGGCGCTATCTGGACGGCTCAAATCTCCATACACGCTCCCTCCCAGAGGCACCGGGCGCTGCCGCCGCCGCCGCCGCATCCGCCGCCCCCACGCCGCCACTTCCGCCTCCACCACCGTCGCCACGCACTTCTCCGGTCGGGCCACGCGAGTTGGCTCAGGGCATCACCTGATGTCACTGCAGTCCCTCTGACCGGGAGGTTCTGGTTTCGAGTCCTGACGGTGGCAGGATTTTCCGCACTAGCTGGGTCTAAGTCAGCCTCTGCAAGAATTCTAGAGGACAACAGTTTGATCGGTAGTTTTCCGTAGTTTGATCGATCAACACCAGGTGAATGCAGGAGCAGTACGCAAACCAACGGGCCACGAACCGCACGCGACCTTTCCTACCAATTCTTGTCATATTCTCGCTCCTTTCATACAGTGACACTGGGATGCACTACTTTACCTCACATGCCGAGAGATCAGTCGGGAGCTTAGAGCATGTCCCTACTGGGTCTGTCCCCGCTGGTGGGAGATACCTGGATCAGTAAAACACCCGCCAGCAGAGGGTAGGTCGGCGAAGGATCTCACCATCCAGCTGGGGAAGATCACCACCCGAGAGAAAAAACATCCACCGCACTTTCGGGAATAATGGCTTCGGTAGTTGACGCGTTCGAAATCACAAACTACTAACCACATCCCCCATCGTCGCCTCCACCGCCGCTGTGATTACCGCAAGCACCACTTCACCATCTACCGTCACCATCATCCCACCCGCTACCTTGCCCTCCCCCCACCCTCCGCTTGTAGCGGTGCGCGGCGCCAAACATGTGTCAGGAAGTCAAGCCGCGCATTGTCCGTCCGACAGTTCCCGGAAGCCGCGCCAGAGGGCAGCAGCGCGGCGGCGTCTTCCACGCTTCCCCGCAGCAGCTGCAAAAGGGGTTCGTCAAAATGCGCGCCGGCTATCAGCAGCAGCAGTCTTCACCTCCGCGGGCGACGCGACGCGAGCGAGGGTGGACGTCTGTGGCGCGCGTCGTCATATTACGGAACCCATTTCCGCCGCTCAGCCGCTCTCACCTCACAAGATGGCGGCTCGCTCTCCACGGGGTAGCTATCAGCTCGCGCGGAAAGATTACCGCCGGCCAAATAATTAACCCCTTGATAAACCTGATTTGCGCGCGGTAGGGGCCGCGCGCCACCGCCCCACAATGCAAAAAGGACCTGTCGGGCCTGCGTGGGGGTGGTCGTTCCATGTTCTTCCTCCCCTTTCTACATTCTCCTCTCCGCCTTACATTAAAATGATATAAAATCGATGAAACCAGGCCAAAAAGCCATTAAATTGAAGGAGAAGGGAAAAAAAAGACTTATTTGTCGAAAATCGACTGCAACAAAAAGACCATAAAAATGATAATTTATTTTGTATAAGAGAAAATTGAGTTTATGTACTTAAATGCATTGATTCTAAAGTATTTGAAAAAAGATTAATCATTAAAATACGCTTCCCTAGTAGGTCAGTAGAGTTTCGCCAGTGTGTCCAGAGCAACTATCACAATTAAAAATAAAGAGTTGTAACAAAATTACTCCGATGGCGTATATTGTGATTCCGATGCTTTTGGAGACTTTAATTGACTATTTATTGCCCAAATTTAGTTCTCATTCAATTCTTATCCTCTGTTAATAAAGCACACGAAAAGCTATAAACATGTATCAAATCACCTCATACTGAAAATGAATCAATTGTCAGTAATATTAATCATTTGCGGTAAAAATTGCCATTTCCGCGTCTAATATGGGATTTTTATTTGTATTAAGTTATTTGCAATTATGTAACGGCTTTTATCTTCAGGTTAAACCACTTTGATTCCTCTGACTTAAGAGTCGAGAACGCGCAATCAGAAAACCTATCACTTTTAAAACGAAATAACAGCCACAAAACCTGTGTTGCATAAAACGCGTAAACAAAGTAAAAATGCCACGATAATATTTCGAATAAGACTGGAAGAATACCAGGAAAGGAATCCGCAATCACAAGAGCCCCCACAGGGTGACAAGTGTGATTGAAGAAGAGTCCGGAAGAACAGAACACTTTCTTGTCGATCAATATGTCTGTGATATGTGCGAATTATGGAAATTGTGAAAGTAGTGGACTCGTACTAATAACAGCTTCAGTATTTCTTGCATTACATAAGTAGGTTATCTCTAGAGATAAAAATATCATGGTGCTGTAAAACTCGATCCGGTTATAATTGAGCATTCATAAAATTCTGGAGAGAAAACGTTTAGTTGAATTTAATGCTCTGGTAAAGTCTGTGCGCTTTGTGTCCTCATTAAAACCACTACATGCTCATTGTTCATTAAACCACGAAAATTTAGAATTGCAATGAGAGATATAGATCTATATAAACACGTTTTGTTTGTCAGACGCGTTACTTATACCGTTTTCGGTTTAGCCAATTAAAAGAACGCTTCAACTGCTAATTTTCGCGACAACAGCTCCATGATGTTTGCACGTCATTAAAATCCTGGCTCACTAACCTGGCTCTTGAACTGTTAATGCCAGTTTTCGCAGTGATATCTTCATCCTCTGGTAACACTTACATGATGTGAAGCTCATTGCTAGCGCACGACATCTAGCCCACTTGAGCTTCGTATTCTCTTCCTCAGAATAAAAAGCACACCTTTTAAAGAGCTTTGATGTGGATAATATTAGTAAGACTGCAAATTAATACGGAACTCAGAACCTCACAGAACCACAGCACAATATTCAATATGCGGTACTTGAGGATATTAGATGTCTAATCCCACAGACGTGGTGACTTATCTCGCTAGGAGAATGACAACGTAACGCTATGAAGTGCAGAATAAGCGAGCGTCTCAGCTTTGTAGACGCGATATGAATTGTTTGTAAAGGTACCTTCAAAAATTACGGAATAAGTGAGCTGTGCAGAGCAAGAATCTTTAGGGCAGCGGCCTAACTGGATTCACCGTGCGACGCGTCAATGGACCAACTAGTAGTCACAACTACTTTATTGAAAAATCATTGACAGGAACGTGTACATGTCATTGCTGGCGATCTTAATAAGTCTGATTTGTATTTGTTTCCAAAGGGAAGCTAACCTACCGCTCAGTTTCCAGTGTGCGTGAGGGTTTATTAAGATGGAAATCTCTGATTGCCTCATCTACGGTGCACGGTAGATGGTGAATCATACGTTTATGCGCCGATGTCACTTATGCATTCGATTCGTGTTTATTCTGAATTGTCTTTCGCAATCGCAATATTAAAATTTACAATTTATTTTCGGTTAATTTCATACGACTGGCGAAGCCAGTGGATATAAGTACCATTTTGGCACTGTACCGCGGTATACATAGCGTATATACGGAGTAGAAGTATGTGTATACTATTACACGGGAAGATATGAAAGTTTTAGTATAAATACGTATTTCTATTGAGTATTCTCAACGGCGAGAATTCGCACTATAGTGATCCCCTCCGATAACGAATAAAAAGTAACATATATCACCCCGAAAGAGAGCGTCCGCTCCGGCCGTCTGTCGGATGGATGCGTTGTTTCTGTCCTCGTCTGTCTGTCTGTCTGTCTGTCTGTCGTTTCTTCGGCTGGGTCGTCTGCTTTCTCTCTCAGGGTACTGTGACAACACTAACGCCTAAGAGCCCATGTCGGTATGAAAGTTTTTCTAAATCGACACTTACACCCGTGCATCCAATTACCTCCCTAAGTTCCGTCGCTGGGTGATACCAATTTGTTTATTTTATACTTGAAATTTCCGATCGATATCACTCACCAATATCCGAGTCTACTTTAATTTATCGATGCGAAGCATAGTACCTGCACATTTATAGTGACGAAACTCTCATATCGATTGCGACTTGATCTCGCTTCCTTTAGTATTTAGAGCGCAAAGTTTAGTGTGACACTCTGTGCAGTGAATAATATTATAATGATATACGATTACCGTAACCACAAATCAAGCATCTGCGAGAATATAATAATGATGAAAAAAGGGACTGAGTAATCAATTCTTCAGCCCGAGAAAATAGTAATGCTCCTAATGAGAATTTGATAATACTTTATTCAAGGAATCATATCAAAATACATAAATCACATGAAATAGCGAAACATCTGTTGTCCTAACGCCTTGTTAAATTAGTAGCTTAATGGCTCCGTTCTGTAGGCTATCTGTTTTGAGCTACCGCCTTTCATTCTTAACGCCACTATACTTCCTAAGTACCGATAAATTATCTTGTCACATAATCTGTCATTTCACTTTATGTGTGACTGACTAGACTATCGAGTTCAACTAACTCGGAAATAATAGTGAGCAGCATTTTGTTCCACAACTCCACACAGCTAAATCCAAGAGCAATCTGTTTCTACGTGTACATCTCCTATTGACAGCAACTGGCTCACTCATAATGGAACTCTCCTGACTCTCAAGGCTGTCAGAAACTTTATTTCAAAATTTTCTGATATTCAACGTAGATCTGAAACATTCGTGAGTTCTCGTCAAGTAGTGGAGCAGTTCAGTAAGGTTGTAAGAGTATGCAATCTTTCATTACAGTCGCGATACCGCCGTTAGTAAATCCTTGATACTCTGGACAGTAATCGTCCAGAAAAATAATCGCTCCTGCCGAAAATTTTGATACAGAGGTTGAAAGAATTCACACAATAAATTCTAAGTTGAAGTAGTAATCCACACTCTTCCGGTGACCCTGGTCTCCCGAGTTAACGATACGAGTGATCTCCGAGGTGCGCTCAGCACGATTAACGGAAAATAATCTCTAGGTGATACATATGAGCAATTAAATTCGTTGTGAAATGTATACGGAATTATTGATGATAATACGTGATGAGATGCGCTAATGATTGAGATATTTTTGTTGTCTCATAAAGGCTCAACATACTCTATGTAAGAAAAAAACCTGACACGACACTGAAAATTATTTATCCTTCATGATATTATGTGATGGCTGCGGACAGTGATCAGGAGTTTTCAATTAAACAAAATTTCATAATCTATCATTAGAACTACTGCGAAAATAAAATCGTATGCATTTCGAAAGTCCTATCACTTGGTGATGAGTAATGCAATCGAGAGGCACCGGTGCGACCCGTGGGGGCCGCCTGCCGTGGGCATGAGTCTTCTTATCACCGCGGCGTCCGCGGCAGCCTGATCTACGCAGCGGCCCCGCCGTATATACGGACGCGCGTCTGGTATAGCGGCGGACAGCGTGTATAATAACGCCAGTTATGAGAAAGTTCCATTGTAACTGGGAGATTTGATGTCCGTCCAGATAGCGCCCAGGACAGCTGGCCCGACTCCTGGTGCGAATCCCCGAACGGCAAATCTTTTCGAAGACATAAACTCGCCGCGCCGCCGCCGCCACGCGAAAAGTTCCGAATGCTGTGGGCCGGGCGTCGGCCGCCTGATAACGAAAACCGTCTCCATTTCCTGGCGACGAGTCCCCAGTTGAGGTGAATTTATGCGAAAAGATCGCAAGCGTTCGCGCTGAAATTTACAGGACGGCTATCGCTGAGAAAAAATCGAAATACTCCTGCTCACCCCAGATTAAATGGGAACACTTGGTACACCGTCCCGGCGGGCATGGGGTTATATTATGCCATTTCATCGGGAGTGAAAGATAGTTAAATGAAGTTTGTTTCGAAAAGACAAAATATCTCCTGCTGTGAAAAAGAGCTTCAATTTCGCATTCTGCTACGGCGTCATGGAGGCGCCACCCGGGCACTTTAAAATTAGTTTGTCGGGGACACTCACAAAATGCCGTTCTAAAGTTTCAACGAAAGAAAATTTTCATTACAGAACGACCTCGGTTTCCCTACTCTTCGGCCAGTCTGTTTAATAGCCTTTTCACCCTTGGTAAAGTAATAGTTCGAACCATGTGGCTTCTCGCAATTTATATCCCGTAGTCTACTTTGCATCTGACGTAATTGGGAAATAAAAAAAATGAGAAACTTTCAAATTGAATATAAAAAAAATATTTAAATTCTCACCTGAATTTATGGGCATGGCGTGTTGTTTATCTCGATTTTAACAATATAATATTATTTGGTTGAGGTGCGGAGTTTTCCTAGGGACTTGCACAACTTGATTTTTTAACCGTTTAAAATAAACGATCATAACAACATACACATATTAGAAAACGAAAATAGACTTGAACTCACTATAGATAACCTGAACTTTTTAGGAAAATTTATCAAGTACAGCTTTCAAAGGCACATTTAAATTTCTAAGATTTCTTAAGAACTAAATTTAAAGCATATAATGGAAGACTTCTTGCAATAGTAAAGAAAATGGAGGGAAAGACGAGGGGGGGGAGAAGACAATAAGGGGGAAAGATCCCAAGATAGGAGGGGGGACGGAAACAGGGGAGAAAATGTGCCAAAGCGAGTAACAGGAAACGGCGCTCGCATGGCCCCGGCAAGGCAGCGGGCGGGGAAACAAGTGTTCGTCTATTATCTGTAATCGTAGGATTTGATGGATAAGCGTATAGGATGCGGTCGAGTCGAGTGAAACAAGTACCATCCTGTAGGTAACAAGAACAAGAGGGGACAAGCCGACGGCGCGGAAGAGGGAGAGCGGACCAGAAAGCCAAGCAGGAGACGGAGTGGATAATGCAGGGGGTATGCTCGACAAGAACAAACCGACTGGGGGAAGGAGAGGGGAGCGCAAGGCGACGTGGCAAGATGGAGGGGGGTTATTAGGACAGGTGATTAGTGGGGGGAGTTGTGGGTGTGGCGGGAGGGAGAAGCATGGGAAAAAGGCTGAGGGATGTGTGATAAGGTGATGTTTGGCGATGACGGAGGTGGGCGCGTGCTACGAGGCCGTGGTGGGAATCCAGAAGGGCCAATGAAGGCAGGGCAAGTAGGTGGGCGACACGCCGAGGTTGAGGACGAAGAGAGGCGTTTTCCTATGTCTCCGGTTTAGATTCCGCTGATTAGTGTGGAGGCTATATGGGGGAGGCACGGGGACAGGGGCAAAGGGGCGGGGAGGGCGAGAGAAGAAAGAGCGGCCGTTAGAGTACGTACTACAGGGAGATAAAAGAAGGGGCCTACGAGCTTTGGTGGAAACCTTGCAGCGAAGAGAAGACAAGAAAGGAAGAGACGCCGATGGCAGAAGGCCCGAAAGTGGAGCGGGGAAACAGGAGAAGCGAGAGAGAACGACAGAACAGAAGGGATGAGAGCCGAAGAAAGATGCGAGAGAAGGAGAGAAGGGAAAGGGGAGGAAAAGGAAAAGAGAGAAACGGGAAAAGCGGAGAGGGGCAGAACGGGGCAAGCAGAAGAGAGGAAGCGGGCTGGCCGAAAAATTAGAAAACATATTAGATTAGAGCACAGAAAGCCCCGCCCCAAAAGAGAGAGAGAGGCGAAACGAAAAGGAAGACCGGAAAAAAGGGGGGGGGCGTGCAGAACGCAGAAGGAAGGCGCCACAAGGCGCAGAGGAACAAAACAGGGGGGAGCGACGAGGCGGCGGAGGGAGCCACAAAAAAGGCGGAGAACACGCGGAGAGGGCTGAGGCGGGACGACAGCAAGAGCGGGCAGAAGGGGGCGGAAACGAGGGGGGAGAGAGAGAATCGAGAAGATGAGGACAATGGAAAGAGGAGCCGATAAGGGGGATCGAGACGAAGAAGAAGAGGACGAAGCAAGGGGAAAATCAAGCAGGGGGGGGACGCACGGGGGGACAGTGGGAACGCTTGGTAGGCCCAGGGGCAAGCGAGGCGGCAGGCAGGGCAGGGGAGGAGCAGGAGGAAAAAGAAGGAGGCGAGGGGACCAACGAAGGAACGAAACAAAGCAAGAGAAAAGGGGAGAAAACCGCGAGGAAGAGAGAAACGGCGAGAGCGAAGGAGACGGGCAAAGGCAAAGCGGGGACAAAAACCGACAACGCAGAAAGGCAAGGCCAGGAGCACGCAGGAGCGGCCCAAAAGAACAAAAACAGCAAGAGGGACTTAGCAACGCAGAGGGCCACGCGGGCGGCGGCGAGTCGAGGGAAACGACCAATGAGGACGGCAGGAGCAGAGACACAGATTGAAAGGAAGGGCCACAGAGCGCGAGGGGGGCCGGAAGCCCAGCGCGCGAAAGCAGGCGGGGAAAGGGCGGAAGTGCGAAACCACAAGGCCAGGGGCCGGGACACGGGGGCCGCAGTAGGGCAACCGGGGGCGGGAGACGCAGGGGGCCAGAGAGGGAAAGCCGCAGGGGAGACGGGCAAAGGGGGGGGAGGAGACACAAGACGACAGAGGCAGCGAGAGAAGCAAGGCCAGGTGGGCGGGTGAAAATTGCTTATGAAGAACTGGAGCACGAGAAAGCACGCGGGGAGTAGAAAGCGAGGAAGTGGGGAGGGGGACGCAGTTGGAAAACAGGGTAAGAAAGGCTGCGACGATAGAGCAGGAGGCAGTGTATGAATGGGAAGGAGACTCGAGCCCGGCGGGCCGGACAGAGGGGGAAGCGAAAAGGAGCAAGGGGGGGACCACAGCTGGCACGAAGCGAAACAGGAAGGCCGGTGATCTATTAGTATTATGTATGTATCTGTGAGAACACGGGAGGAAAAAAGGAAGCAGAAGATAGATGTAGAAAGACAGAGGGGGTGGACACAGAGAACGAGGCACGAGGGCAAGGGCGGACGAAAAACGGATGGCGGCTGGCACGAAGGGGGGCCTGGAGGGAAGAGGCCAGAACAGCCCTTGGGGAGGCAGGGACAAGTGCCGCGGCGAGAACACGGAGATAGCTGGCAGTTGGCATGGGGAAACTAGTTGTGCAAGGCAGAGCAAGGGGACACGCCGCCCAGGAGCGCTGCGCAGGGGGGGCAGCCGCTGCGAGCGGGCAGGGGGCAGGGGTGAAGGACAAGGGTTTGAGCAGGCAAAGACGCCGCACGGGGCCGAGCAGAGGAGAGCTTATGTGTACGAGCGGGGGGGGACGTGCACAAGCGGAGGGGGGGAGGCAAAGGGCCAAAAGAAAACGAGCGCGGAAAAGAGGCAGCCACGCAGGGAAGCCAGCGCAGGAGAGACTAGTGTAGTATGCGGATCAAGAGGAGGCGGAAGAAGGAGGACACGAGAGAGCACCCAGGGGAGGGGGACGCAGGCGGGGGAAGGACGGGCAGGGCGAGAAAAAGTGAACCAGGCACCAGTGAGAAGGCGGCGAGGAACATGCAAGGAGACGCACGGAACGGAAGGACGACGGGAGATGTGAAAAGAAAGAGGACGAGCAAAGCAAAGGGGGAAGGCCAAATCCCGAGAAGCGAAAAAGGGGGCGGACGGCATGAGAAGAGCGAAAAGAAGGGGGCCGGGAGCCGGAACCAGGGGGCGGCCCGAGAGGAGCGGGCGGTGCAGGCTATCGCTTGAAGGTAATGGAGGGAAAAAAAAGACCATACGGTGGATGATGCTAGAACCCGTGGGACGGGGGGCGAGGTAGTCAGAGTAAGTGTCCACGACCAAGCACGCAAAAGACATGGGGAGTAGCGGCTCGTATTTGAGTGTCGTGGATTCACCGTAGGCGGCAGGGGGCGGGCCAGAAGGGATAGGGCGCAACCAAGAGTTCAGACGGTGTCGGATTCGCGAGCTGCCGTAAGTGGCTAGCACGGCTTAGCCTCGAGGAGGCTCCGTACGCCAGCTGTTATTTTGGGGGGGGGATTTTGTTGGGAACGGTGTTGGTTTTGTAGTAGAAAAGGGAGGTGGAGGGGCGGCGGGAGCGCGGAGGGTGCGGTTTAACGAGGAGCCGGCACCGAAAGGAGGGGGGGGGAGGAGACGGGCGCGACGCGCCCGGTCGGCGCGTGAGGGCCGAGCCGCGGGTAGAGAGGGCGACGGGGGCCGCGGCGTGCAGAAGAAGTCGTAACGAGGGCGGCAGCCGCCGCCGCCAGAGCCGAGGGCGCCCGGAAGGGCGGGGGGGGGGAAGCGGGTTTGCGAGGAGGAGGGGAGCCGGGAGGACAGGTGCGAGGCGGGAGGATCTACGACGCGTTTGCTACTGCGACCGTGCCGAACACGCCGCAGCACGGCCGCGGCCCGCCGCACGGGGGCCGTAAGGCAGGGCGCGGGACCCGGCGGTGAGCGCTGGGCGGCCAGCGGGCAAACGGGGGGCGGGGGCGGGTGCGGGAGGGCGGCGCATACCGGCACGCGAGCTTGAT
>BOPP01000233.1:415511-432726 GCA_017312745.1 Gryllus bimaculatus | reverse complement strand
CCTTCCCTCCCCTTCCCCACATCACCTCCGCCCCGAAGAGGCGCGCTCCGAGCCGACAATGCGGCGAGCTTGTGTTGGCGCGCGCCTCCGGTTTGCAAGCTCTGTGCAGAACCTCCTTTGTCTCGACATCATTATACCAATCAGCTGCGTTTCGGACTACAAACACCGCATTTTATCTCCGTTCCTCTCTCTCCCTCTCACCCTCTCCTTTGCCTTGCTCTCCATCTCGCTCCTTCTTCGCCTCCGTCTCCTCTCTGGAGCGCCGCTCTCTCACTTGCTTTTCTTTCTTTTTTTTTCCGGCGAACCAACTCCAAGAAAGTCTTTCACGTAAATGATCCCGATCTGGTTAGCCACAAAGGTCCACAAACTGTTTTATACAAACATTTTCACACTCTATAGCGTTTTTACGCATGCTTGTGCATGAATAGGGCCGCTCCGTGCACTTGTTGGGCCTCTATTCTGCGCAGGCCCGTCGCGCGCCATTCAGATGAACATCGGAGAGTGAAAGAAAATGTAATCCGCGGGTCAACTGTTGCCGCCCACCCTCACCGCTACCCCCTCCCTCACCCCCTTCTCCCGCGCTGCCAGTCGATACGCCCGCATTGTGCTGGCAGCCCAAGAGGATTCGGAGACGCGCTCAAAGGACCGACTTTTTATGCAGCTATCTGCCGTGATGTGATTTCCGGGAACCTCCGACGCAGATTTTACTCTTCGTTCCTTTCCGCGTGGAACTTTATAGTAGTAACTCGTGTATTTTTTCGAGATGATATATTGCATCTGTATTTTCAGGGGGGGGCGATATTTGCATAGACGCTCTTGCTTTATCGTCTTTGCTTCCCCCTCCCCTACCTGACGATAATTTATGGCAGCTTTATGGAAATTCCTGAGCGAAGTAATTACCGAAGATTTGTGATTACCATATTTAGAGCTCGAGTGTCTAACTACCTCTAAAGTAATGGCATGTCATTTAATGTGTCTACCCAATTAACACAATAAAATTTGCATACGTGACAAGAGAAAAGAGTTTATTACATAAATCACTCTCGTACTAATTACTGGGCTTCCCCGTATTATTTAAATAATTTATGTTTAATGGCACGATTTAGAATCACCCTACAAAAAATTTTTCTTTCATATGTGATACGTTATTTAACTGTTTACTTAATAAATATACGTTGAATGAATATTGACATTAATCTTTCTTAAATTTTCAATTGAAGTTCAAATGTTGTTGTCGATCGGAGAGGATAGACAAGGATACTTACAAATGATCACCAAAAGTAGTTCATTCATTAGTGCTCCTGTAAAATAAACTCATTTTCAACATCACTTTATACTAATTAAAATGATAATACATCTACACAATCATCTTACATTGGAGAATTGTCTCTCCGATTTAATTTTGGCATTTTGAAGTAATTTGTAGAATGTATATTGGAATTCGAATGCCCTCATTATAAATAACAACACTTACACATTTCTCCAGATCTATTTTATTTTTTAATATTTTTTAGAAATATGAAAAATTTTCATTAATTTGTAGTAGGATTTCTTTATAATATCATAATTATTCTGCAACAAGAAATCTATTCTCATTTCCCCTTTCAAACAACTCTCCTGTATCGTATCCCATCGTCAAAATAAGAAGGAAACAATCTGTTCGGTTGTGATTGAACTCACGACTCTAGTCTTCCGCGCTAGGCCCTCGCAAGCCATTGCAAGTGACAGATAATGCAGCACATGAACCGTGGCGACGGTGCACTCCCTATTCACCGAACGAAGAGTGCTCTTGATTAGGCGCGACAACACAGCCGTTCACCCCCCCCCCCCCGACTTGGGGCCGCAGTGCGACTCCTACGAGGGCAGCCGGGGCGATGGCGGCGGTGGAGGCGTAGGCGGAGGCGCTCCTCTGTGGGCGCAGGCAGCCTTGGTCTCCGCCCCGCCCCCGTCGCTGCACCAGGCGACGCTAATGCTGGCCGATGCGCACCCTAATTGGGCTGCGGGCGATTAGCCGGGCCCATTAGCTCTTCCCTTGGGGGGTAACTCGATTACCGGGCGATCGCCCGGGGCGAGCGCCGCCCGCGGGTGGGACCTGAGGGGCGGTGGGGCCGCGGGCGGGGGCGGGGGCGTGTGCCGCCTCTTTCCACGCGAGCGATCCGCCGAGGGGAGTTCGCCAGCAGCGACGCCGCTCGGGGCGGCGAGGAGGGGCGAGGGACGGGGCGTGGACGGGGGTGGACGGGGCGAGGACGAGGCGAGGAGGGGTGAGGAGGCGAGGTTCGGGCGAGGTCGGGGCGAGGACGGGCGAGGACGGGGGAGGACGGGGCGAGGATGGGGCGAGGACGGGGGAGGAACGGGGCGAGGACGGGCGAGGACGGGGCGAGGGACGGGGCGAGGACGGGGCAGGAGGGGGAGGAGGGGGCGAGACGGGGCGAGGACGGGAGGACGGGGGCGAGGACGGGGCGGGCCGAGGCGGGGTCCAGCGGCGCGATCGCCTGCAACCGCCGCATACAGATGCCACGCCTAGGGGCTACCGACAACTTTCTCGGTAAGCAGTCTGCAATCTTGAGTTTTTACATCATGGTGTAAAGTTTCATCTGAAGCTCTGGTTAATTTACATCTGATAGCTTTGCTAATCATTAACTTATAAAGAAAGTTGACATACAATTTGATATCTATCCAAATTGGAAACAGACATTTACAAACTGGTTTGATATATTCTCATAAATATTCTATTCAATAGGAAGTTGAATTTCATTGTGCATGTGCTCAGAAGAAAAATCGTGAATTCGTACAAGAATTGCGCACAAACTCCATTGCGTGAAGAAAAAAATAGATATACTATTTGACATAATGTCTCCTTATCCATGTAAAAAAAAGAAGACCGTCACCTACAATAGTTTTTTCCTCATCCTAACTCATTATCCGTTCGATATTGCCCAAATTGCATCGTAGAATCAAAAATATGCGATGCAAGAAATGAATATTATAGAGTATATTTTCAAACACTTAATAACAAAGTAAATGGAGTTTTTTAAAAGATTTATATCAAGATCGGTAATTTCTTGCCAATGATTTTGTCTTACTTATTGCCCCAAGACAGCACTGAAATCATATTAACATTTTGCAGTCTTTCGCGTTTCTTGAAAGTAAACAGATTAAACCTACCTTCAGGTCAGTAGGTGTAGCTTTGTATAAGTAGTGTGTAAGGAGAAAGCTCAAAAAAGATAGTATGGGCTTTATAGTTGAGAATGAAACAACATTTTGCAAAAGTGTGCAATTGAAGAGCCTGCAAATGCACAGTAATTTATTTAAATGTTTTTTTGAAATATATGTGATTTTTTGTGACATTTACATTAGAAAAAAATATATTTGAATTATATATCTATTTTAATTCTAATTGTAAGGTGTAAAATCTAATGTCACTTGGCGACGATTTCATTTACTAATGGTTCCAGAAATTCCAACCAGTAACACGTCAACGCTCGTCACCAACGAATGCCTTTTCTTCTCCCTTCTTTCACACATTCCGATGTCAGTAGCGCGGAAGTTGACAACAAGGTTCTCACTCCCGTTCAGGGACGTCTCCTCCCCAATACCAAACGAGCTCTCCGAGAGGCGTACGATGCCAGAAAATCGCATCTCTCCCGCTCACCGCGCGTCGACTGAATTTTGCGCGGAGATCAATGCTGGCGTACGGCGGGAAGAGCAATAAGTCAGCTAATTGGCTGATTACGGATGCCGCGCGACAGGCCGGTGGCGAACGGGCAGGCGGGCGGGCAGCCGGCCGGCCGCCGCGAGTGGGCATATGCCTCGCGCCGTCGGACATGGCAACGTGGGGGTCGGGTCCGCGTCCTCTCGCTCATTGGCTGGCTGGCGGTGTGCCAAGCGACCGGTGTATCGACCGACGGGCTGCCACCTAGGCTCGGGCGGGCGCACTAATTTTGATGCTCGCGCGTGCATGCCTAAACAACGCGTCGGGGGCGGGGGTGGATGCGGGACGGGAGCGCGGGCGCGTCGAGGGCTGCTCCGCGCCGCACCTCCAGGGAGTATCGATCCGCAGAGGGCGGGAAAAGAGGCCGCTGGGCGGAGGGCGCCGATTTCCGAGCTTGCCCGCCCCGCCCGCCTCCGCCACGCCCCCTTCCGTACCCCGCCGGCGGCGAGGCCAGGCCAGGCCAGAGGGCCCGTGCGCCGCATGGAGTAATGTCAGCGTAACAGCGCATTAGCACCACTGTACGTCAGTTAACTCTGAAGAGGTGAACTGTGTCTCCAGTTCTGCGAGTGCATTCCAGTATTTTGGTTTACATCGGTGATTCCCAATCCTCCTCTCGCGATGACCCTTTTTAAAAGAGTCGTTTACTTCAACTCTTTTACTCCCTTCTAGTTTCTTTAGAATATAGAACCTACTTAATCATAACCAGGGCTTGATTTTTGGCGGAACGCGATGGAACGGCGTGCTGGTACCTTGGAAATAATTATTAAATTGTGTTATAAATGTATAATTATTTCCATTAAATTAATAATTAATTTTGTGTACGTTTTGCAACTTAAAAATGTATAAATCAAGGTCTGATGATAACACAAAAAATTGCACATACATTTATGATAATAATTTATGATTCCAATGTTTTCGTAAATCGTTCTCGAATCTCAGTAATCAAAGACGCTTTCACTTCTGAAAGTCGATGTTTATATTCTTTCTTGTTCTATGGTTACAAATTGTTGAGCGTTTTTAAGAACTTGTAATAACATTTCTGCATGTGTTATTTGGTTATTGATCCCCTATCAACTTCTTGATCATTAATGACCCTCTTCAAAAATTTCATCGACCCTGTAGGGCCTGATACCGACTCAGAATATAAATTCATTATTTTCAACTATGTTTTTAATTTCTTGAAATTCAAATTTTGGAATCAAATGCTAAAATCTACAATCACAACGAAATGTGTACAAAAATGTCGGAACTTTAATATATATTTCCGTGGCTTTTGTTGAAAACTTTTGTCGGAACGAGAACATGCACGGCAGTGCAAGAGTTTTCGCTTTGGGGCAATGTTAATTCATGAAAAGTGCAAAAGTAAAGAGAATCTTAGACGTTTGCTAGAGCAATTTTATTATTAGCTTGTGTGACAAAATAAGAAGGCATACGAAAGATACAAAGTATTTAGTTCATGTTTTTGTTCTGTGTTTCGGTTAATCTGTAGGTCAACATAATTCTCATCTGAAATAATACCAACGCCTTCGGTTTCATATCTAAGAAAGCTGACTAAATATTTATATCATATTCGGCATTTAAATGCCATAATACGCATTTATGACAACTTCAAACATCCATTAAAATCATTTTCGTAGTACCGTTTTGAGTTCGGCTTTTTTAAATTCTGTTTTCGAGTGAATGAAACGCAAAGGGATTTCGTGGAGTAAATCGATTTCACACTTTAGTAAGGATAGATAACAACTCTTAGGGTTTCTAAACATTTCCTGTAATTTACCTTAATTGCTTTATAATATTATATTACAAAATAGTTATTAACGATTTTATACCAAATAAGAGAAAATAACGGATAGGTATGTAAATCGATTATGGTTGAGAGTGATGGTATATAACCGAAGTTTGAAATAATCCGCTATTTGGATTATCGACTAGATTTTAGGTTCTCGGTCAGCAGGACTAATATTCAGTAGGTCCACTGTAACTGAAAGACTGTTGCTCGGAAAATGAGACAGAAGAATGTCCAATAACACGATATCTAATAACAAGCCCCTATTGGACACAGGTCGAATAAGTGTAGGAAGTCTAATAGTTTATAGCACTACTTCTCGTATGTCCCGTACGTTTTTGGCACAATTTGCGAGGATACCAGATATTATTTGTGTTAAGCATTCTGGTGGAACAAAATGAATTAGTCATTCAGGTCTGTTGTACCAAATTTTATTAGACTTTTTGCAACTTGGAACAATTTTTAAGGGAATTTTTAATAATAAAACTATTTTTTTATTAAACGTAATTTCGTGAACCTTCCATCACTAAACTTGTAAAATTAGACCACCTCTCACTGGACCCTTAGAACTAATCACGTCTATCCATCGACCTTATGCCGTTCATTACACTTCGTAATACCCTTCTTAAAAGAAAATATCCTAATAATAAATAATAACATGCACGTGTGAAACCAACCTCTACAGCCGTAATTCGCGTTCTTTCCATTTGATATATTTGCGTGTTTTTGTTCTTTGTTTAGGATATAAAGTTGCCTAAAAACCCCGTTTGGTGATTTTTATCCCATGCTTTCAATGGAGATTCAATTAACACCAAATATTTCGGATAACAATCTACAATCTATGTAATCATAAATACATAAGTTTTCATTCAAAATAAATGCACAAATACTCACATTATTATATTTAGCAAACTAGAAGAATAAGGGCAGGTATTGGAAATAACGTTGAGGCAATAAATCTACCCGATTAAGAAAAATAATGTAATAGAATACGTTGCATAATTGCAATTTTTTTGGGGTGAACTTATACAGTTGAATTTGTTGACTCATATTTAATGACATTCAATCTAGTTCTAATTATACAGAGAACACCTATAAGATGGCTCATACGAGTAAAAGCTGCTGATACGGTTATGTGTTTACTTCCAAAAAAGTCGAAAGAACATGAATTATTCAAAGTTTGGAAGACAAAAAATGTAGCGTTTTTACAGATGCATTAACGGCGTACTTTACCAAGAGGGTAGGTTCAGTTTTGAGCAATTTTGTTGTAGTTATTTTGCATTTGATTCATACCATGCGATTTATTCATTCACAGGAAGAAAATTACAAATATTCAACATTGTGGGCCTAGTATTTCATGGTTATATCAACGCTTTAGGTTTATGAGAATGTTGACATAAGCAGATACGTAAACATAACATCGTTTTTGAAGAACAAATGTATGGGGTACAAAAATACGTTCTGACGAAACATGAAATTGAATAAATTCTGTGTGATGCTGCTGACAACAAATTTGTAATGCATAAAGTGTGTCTTTCTGATTACCAAAATAGCTTTTTGATGATGTTACAATGAAGCTAATGATTTTGTTGAATGCATTTCTTTAACGTGCAAGTTGCTGTAGTTCTAGAAGTTGCGGGAACATGTAGAAACGATGAACTGCGTATACTGAATATCGACTATATCCATTTTATGTAGTTCATCAGAGGAAATCTTATGGTTGTATGCATTTGGGGTTTAATACCAATAAGAAGCGCGTTTTTTTCTGTTTTAGAGGAAAAAAGTGTAAATGCAGTATGTTTATTGCGGAAGTATTTAGGCTTGAGACCACAGAAAGTAGGTCATTGGCAATTGTTTATATGAATGCGAGGGGGACATACCCTGAACAGGGTGCTAGTATTCATATATTATACAAGATGCCTAGAATTGGTGCTGAATATCTTAATCTTGTACATCCGGAGATGTACATGTGTATTATTCTTCGTGTCACACATCCCTTACTTTCATAACAGATATTAACTCTTAAGCGACATCGTGGACTGCATTCTGGTCACGTTGCGAAGAGTTAATGGAAAAATCCATAGGTTAAAAAAATATATTGCTAGGAATATTTTTCTGTGCGAGGCAACATCTATATCGGTGATAGGCTAATAGCCATCCTTACAGCTATCAAATATTGGAGGAGTAACATTTGAAAACTGTAGCAAATATAATATCACTAAACATATTCATATGGAAAACAAGAAGCAGTTGTAATATTTTTTAAATATTAAAGTAAAGTTTTTAGCCAGAAGCATATTATTTCATACGATTGCTTGGCAACCATTATTTAACAGTACACAAACTTATTTCATCCTATGTAGTAAGTGACGATTTTATCATCTACTAACCCGCCAATAAACAACATACAAAATCAATGGTATAAGATAAAAGTATATTTACTGGCACGTTATTACCTGTTATTGCTTTCAATGTAGACTTCCATACATGTTGCATAGCTTAATTGGGTCGAGAGGAACAAAACTGCTCATTTAGCATGAAGTTTTACTTTTCTCTAATATTTTTAAAGTTATCTTGCATTTCAACCGTAACGGGACCGAAAATTTGAGAAAATGTGGAAAAAATGTAGTTCGGGTAGCGATAGATGGCAGCTAGGAAAACGGTGAAGCAAAACCGGAAAGAGACCAGGAGAAAGAAGTTAGTAAACTAACTAGTACGAGCAAGTCTGTGCCATTCTGTAACACCAATAGCTTGTTGTGGATTTATTGATAATTGGTCCAACTTTTTCTACTTTAACCTTCTCGCTTGTATAATTATCGTGAAATACGCTGTTCATTCTGTGTGAAATATATTCGAGAGCTTGTGATTCTTAAATAAATAACGGAAAAAATTACGAGGCATTACGAGAATTTTACTTCTGATAAAGTTTTATTTAGGGCTTTGTGTTAAAAGCACTTGTTCTTAGTTTACAATTTTGGTAAATACAATACACTCGTAGTATTCGGTAGAGTAGCAGCAAACAAAGCATATAAACTTTCAATAGAGAAAATCTTTACTACGTTGTATTGGTTCAAACTAACCACAATGCTTAAATGGAATGCTATCTGTAAAGCAGTTGCCGCAGTATAGAATGGAATATTGTAGTAGCGTATTTTGAAAGAGATGTCTTATGAATGAACATCAGATGGAGCACTAGCAAGACAAATGCTAGAAGCTGTTATTCCTATTCTGTTATAGTAATTGTAATTGTAATAATTTCAAATGAAATGCGTTGTGATTATACAAATCATAAAATTATCATTACTTCTTATTGCGAGTGTTGAAAGAAAACTTGACAACCGCAGCTGCAGTAGATTTGCTAATTCAGATAGTTTGGGCTTGCTATCTTTTGCGATGTGATGTACACAAAATATTTCCGGCCTTAATGTGATGAATCACGTTCTCTCCAAACACTGTTATCTGTTTCTGCACTTTCAGTTGTTTAAAGTATTTTACAATCTGTTTACTTTAGTCGGCAGACAATTCTGGTTCATCGTGTAAATGAGAAGTCAAGACCTTGAAAGTCCAATGTCTCTCATTCGCTCCGAACAAAGTCGAAAGAGGGATTGTCAAATAAGTACGAGATAATAGGCCAGAACTTGGCAAATTACTTATCTTAAGTACGCCTTGTTAACTGATTGCAGCCAGTTTGTTTTCTCCTTCTGTATTTGTTTCTGAGGGTGATTGGCGTTTCCGCCAACTATCTTGAAAACACACTCTTGAAAGAGGTTCTCTATCTCCAAGTTCGTAATCGATACCTGTTACCTCTTAATTTTATCGTACTTAACTAATTAAATCGGTGAATCCAATTCCGAAAAGTGAATTTGCATTTTGACTATTCATGTGCCCAAGAGTGCTGAAAATATTCCTTACAAAATATATAGTTTATTGTATTACTTATGCAATGAAAAATAAATGTAATGTTATATAGAATCCAATTCATGTAATGAATCTAAGTGAATGTAAAAAAATCGATTATCTTCTTGTTTTTGTTGGTTTAGGGTGAATTGAAAACAACAAAATTAAACTTCCAAATTTCACTCAAGAAATATCTTTAAACATTTCAATGTTAAATTGGACATTATTATACTGTACTAAGGAAGGCAAATATTTTTTAAAAAACTGTAAGAAATGATTATTTTTCCATTTTCACCCCGCGAGATGAATCCCAGAATGGTAAAACATTGCAGTTAGGAAACAATTTTACACGTTCATGTAGTACTAGAATATTACGTTGCCGTTACAAATAATGCAAAAAATATTTAGCGTTGTTTTATTGCTTATATTTTTTAATTTCAATGCCACTAATAGCAAAACTTAGGATAATTAAAAAGAAAAACAATGGATCTTGCCTCGCTTGTATCCTCATTTTGTTGGGAACAATTTTTGAAAACTGCTTGTCATAAAAGATAATTTACTTATGTTGTAGAGTATTCCGGAGCTGGTTGGCTCAAAGGGCTGATTGGTTCTCCCCCAAAACGAAACAGAACATTCAAGACGTCATTGTGAAAGATTAAAGCATAAGAAATGGGGACCCAAACGTGAGGTTTTAGGAATCTAGAACACGTCTTTTAGTAGTGCCCTATGATATTGGAGAAGACACAGCACTAAACGGTTGAATGGTCATGTACGATTGTTTGTGAATGTCCCTCATGTTGCGGAAATGACTTATCACTGTATTACTTGGGGTGTCATGTAGAGAACAAACTTGCAACAGCTGCTTTGGAATGTTGTCAGTTAATATGTACCTACCCTCTCACTCTTGCAGGAGCTTGTAGTGCCGAAGATCAAGTTTGCGCGAGAAGTGTTTTGTAATTTGTGGAGGTTATTTTTCCTAGTGGTGCGTTTGTGAGTATATTGTGCGATGAAATATTTCAAAGAACATCTCCAACTTTGGCAACAATAGTAACTATCAAAACAATTGCAAAACGCCATTCATCGGTCTGTGTTTGTCTGGCAATAACATGCGTTGCAGTGTACGGTGTCTTGAGTTGCAATCATTCCATTTTATTATCGGCCAACGTTATGATCGTAGAAAATGTGCTTCACTAGAGCGATATGTGTACTACCTACAGCGAGTAAATATCGACGATTCAGCTGTCGCTAGAGATGGCAATGTTTAGCAAAACATCAAAACAAGGTTTTCGATGTCGATGAAAACATCGACAATTAATATCGATGTTTAAAATATCAATGTTTTAAATATGGTGAAACATATCGAGTCCTGGTTCTGTTGAAATTCGTAACACGTAAATATCAATTTAAAGTATTTTCTACCTTAAATTTGACTGTCATCTTAATATTCTAATCAATGTTCTATACAGTCCGCGGTGAAATTGCAGTTTAACACTATTAACACGAAAAAATAATTTTAAAAAACTGGTAACAACACTGGAGAAAAGTTGCGAATAGCAAACTGTTTAGTGCTGCCTGGGGATCAACAATAGTGACAGTTATCAGTGCTTGATTGCAAGCAATCCACAAATAAAATAGATGCTAGAAATTTTATTTATATAATGAGAATATTTTTGAAAACATCGAAGTTTCTGCACCAATATATCAATCTGAAGAAATTATCGAAAGCAAAAAACATCCATGTTTTAATATCGATGTTTCCTGCTCGAAAATAAAAGATGTTAAAAACATCCCTAGCTGTTTCACGTAACACCGCTAGCAGAAGGGTTGGCGGGCGTTGGCGTCCCCGCCGCCCCCGCCCCCCCCGCCCCCCGCCGCCCCCCGCCGCCCCCCGCCGCCCCCCCGTCCCGCCGTCCGCCGTCCCCGCCGTCCCGCCGTCCCCGCCGTCCGCCGTCCCCGCCGTCCCGCCCGTCCCGCCGTCCCGCCGTCCCGCCGTCCGCCGTCCGCCGTCCCCGCCGTCCCCGCCGTCCCACCGCCCCACCGCCCCACCGATCCATTGCTTCCGTCGCCACAAACCACGCCCACCCGTTCTATGGGACTACCGCCCCCACCCGCGCCCCGCTGCCCGTTCGACGGCAACACCAACGCGCCATCGCAACCGCCACAACGGCGCGTGAGATCGAGGGCGGGCGGAGGGCGGTTGGCGCGAACTGTCACCAGAGGCGTTTGTCTCCATCAGCGACTTCGGGGCCGCGTCGCGTCGCGTCGCGTCGCGTCGCGCCGCATGCAATGTCCTGTGACAGAATGAGCCCTCCTCGTAATTAGAGGTATCGAGGTGTGGCGGCGCGCGGGAGGGCTCGCCGCGCTTTGTGGCGGCTGGCGGGGACGGATGGGCGGGGCGGGGCGGGGCACAAAAGCGGAATGGGACGAAAGTGCCCGGGCGGGGCGGTGGCGGCGGCGGCTCCCACGCTCTCGAGCCTCCTAGCCGCTCGCGGAGGCGTCAGCAGTTGATCGCCACGAGGCTCTCGCTGGTTGCTGCCTTTCAGTTCTCACGTGTGTTCTTATTGGAGAAACATAAGCGGCGTATCTATATTATTAATTGTCAACGCTTTCAAAAATTGAAAGCGGTCTATGGTCAAATAAGGGCCCCTGCCAGGGTTGCCAAATGTGTTGCGAGCTCTTTCCCCTCCCCTATTACGGAATTTTCTCAAATAACCACTCCAACGAAACAAAATCCCCCACCTTACTAAAGGAAGTCTCTAAATTATGGACCGACATGTGCAGTTCCTGACGATGTCATTAGCTGTTCCCTTAAATTAAGAAAAAAAAAAAAGCAAATCAATCATTGTCTCTAAGCTGCTCCGCGCCTATGTCTTCTTTTTCTCATGTTTTTCTTTCTCCGTGGCTACCTCTTATTGATAATTACAAATGAGAGAATAACATCCGTTTCTTTTTTATTCGTAATAATTAATGGAATAATATTTCTATTTCGACTCCAGATGAAAATAATTCTCTCCCGCGCAAAAAAACATGTCCCCATACATTTGCGTTCCTCTTTCTTTCCCTACAACGAAAAAATCCCCATTTTGGGGACACGATTCCTCAATCTGGCAACCCTGGCCCCTGCACATGAGTGTTACGTTGACGCGCGTCGTGGAATAACAATGTATCTTATACGAAACGGTTGCTTTGGTCGTTCCGTGTATGATACAGTATTAATCTACGGTGATAGTATTTATCGCGCGTGAACGCAACGGGCGTGTGGCACAGACCTAATATATGTCTACGGTTTTGTTACATTATCAGAAACTCGGCAAAAATGCAAAAGCTACGAAAAAGTTTCGATTTTGACTGAAAAGTGAAAATATTTCATTAGACTAGCTGCAATTTATCATTCCTGGTGTTACCACTATACTCTATCACACAGTGCGACATAACCGACGTATTGCGCTGAGGCAGACGTATTAACATATGTGCTCTTTCAACATAGGCAATTTTAGTTGCTCCACAACCCCATTTTCACACACCTGACAATAGCTTTTTTTTTACCAGCCGGTCACTAGTTTCAATTAACATGACAATGATAGTTTTAAGTCTTGAGATATGCATACTTACCTCAATTTTTGAACATAGTCAGTGTTTCAGATTTTAATGTGTATAAACTTTGAGGTGATCAATTTTACATTAAGGTAAATAAAACATGTATTAATTCGTCTTCTTCCACGAAGTTATTTGTTTAGTGTGACTAACGGCATCATACCAATAAAAGAAGATACTCGTAAAACAGATTTAGAAAAATATTTAATTTGAATCCGTTTGAATTTTAGTACACTTCAAAGTGTATGAAAACGATCTAAAGAGTAAACTGGGTTAAATAACGCAATGCAATTGGCATAGAAACGAAACTAATTTCACTTATTTTATGCTTCTTTAATGCTTCCTGGAACCCATTATTTGTTTGATACGTGCCAAAGGCAATACTGACTTTCTGGATGAAGTCCTCTTTGCAAGGAATCGTTCCATTTTTTCTTTTTCTTTGAGATATTTGGGGTAAATTGTTTTGGGTGGCTTAGGAAAATAAGATACCGATTCGCACTGCGTAATATGTTGGTAACAACAATGTATAAGTAGAAGCTTACCGATCTAATGTATGTGTTAGAATTTTATGTGAGTGTTAAAATGTGTTAGGAAATTATGTATTGGAATGTGAGAATATCACGTACTAGAATACGAGCTTGTGAAAGAACCACTGCCCATCAGAGTACGTGCTTGTGGAAGGTGTAGTTTCCAATTTCGCCTCCTAATTACATGCATACGCAATGGAATAGTTCTGGAATGGACGAATTTCTGCCGCGTCCCGTGCGTACGGCGAGCCCAAGTCGGCGCCACGTGGTCTTCCGTGTGCAGCGAGGGCGAGCAGCGCGACGCTGACCGCCAAGAGACTCGGAGCCGCGACGCCAGAGCGCGCTCGCGTGCACTCAGGCCTCTTCGCCCAACAGCGCCCGCGCCGTCGCGCCGCTGCGGCAGTCACCGGCCGGCCACCTCGCGCCGCAGTCAGCAAGAAGCCGGGAGGTTATTCGTTTTAACAGCTAACACACAAAATAACCACACAGATCTCCTTTTATTTATTCTCTGAATTTTTATGTGATTTGGATTCAAATTCTAGAAATGTAATACATTCAATGAAACCCGTGTTAATGTATTTAGTGGTACATATGAAAATTATTTTTTTAATTTTTTTATTTCCTTTGTGTCGAAAATTATAATACATTCAATTAAACATCCCAGGGATTAAAACTGTGTAAGGTGAAATATTTTATATTTCTGGTTTTCTGTATTTCGTAAGGCATTATTGTTTTGAAAATGTTTTCGAGCTTGGTTGATATATTTGGTTTTGATGAGAAAAGAAATTGATAAGTAAATTTCCTTTTCAGTCTTAAAAATAGACTAAATTGATACTTTGTCTTATATTTGCATTTACAGACCAATATTTTCGCAAATAAAATACAAAATTATTTTACTGCTTTCTCTAATGCATATGATATTGAACATGCTATTGAAGAATGCTGAATATTCTTTGCTAGTTATATTGAGAAATCTGTGGAGATCATTTGAAGAATTCCTTTATGCGATAAATAGAACTGATCTGTTGTGTTAATAATTAGAGATACATTAGTTAATTATCCTCTTTTGGCATTTATTGACACATAAAAACTGCTAGTCTCTCATATCTACTTCAAAATTTGTGTTTCTCAGAGATTTATAAATGAGTAAATTTTGTAATCGTGAAATGTGTTTGATATCCTACATATCACATCCAGAATATAAATCTTTCGGACACATACTTTCTTGCATATTTTTGTAAAGATTTCACCTATTCTGCCTCGTTTTCTTACTTTCTCAACACGCGCGTATTATTATAAATTTTTCTTAACCATTAATATTTCTTCTTCACAATTCCAAATCTGAAATGCAAAAAGGGATCATATGACAAGAAAAAATAACAGATTTTTTAAAACATTTTATTAAAATGTGAGAGGTAACTTGCGATAATTAAATGGGAAGTGGGAAATACAGGTGAAATTATTTCGTTTCTATTGTATGTATTTAAACTTTTTTTATTTTGCGAAAATAATTTACATTCTTATGAATTACATTAAACACAGCAACTTTTTCCTCTTTTCTGAAATCAAATTGAAAATACAATGATAAGTATTTACTGTTGCGATATATTATCATGGTCATCGAAAATGTAAGTCTTTCAGGAATTTGTTGCGGCCGTTTAGAGATCAGAACAGACACGGTGGCTCCCAGTGCAGCATTCTGGACCAGTTTAAGGCTAGGGTCAAATTAATTTCAAAATATCTATCAGTACAATACAAATAAGTTGGCTCAGTTGCATATCGGAGAAATGACATTTTATTTGGCTGCCTCTGTCATCTCGAGATGTCGTTTTGCACCAGAAGAGAAATTTGTTTTTATCATCAGTGAATATTTGAAGTCGCGTTAGAAATTGGAATAATAGGCCAGAATGCTTGGAGTGTGAAGTTTGCCGATAGAGTGATACTATTTTTGGCAATTTGATTCAGAGTTGTATAGTCGCAAAACAGATAAAATATTTATTAATAATATTTGTCTCATTGTTTAAAATTTCTCTTGAAAAACGTTTATAATAAAACTTGTATAATGAAAAGTAAAAGTTACCCAAAATTTTAGATATTAAATATGTATAGATGATTTAAAAATAACTCAAAAGTGATTCATAAGTAGCAACATTTTTCAAAAATGTATTAAATTTACTTCACGCATACATTTTAATTGAGAAATTTGCACACATCACTGTCGTGATGATATAAACGGACGCAAGTGTAACAAATGACTCTGGCCATTAGGAAACATGCTAATTGTTTCAAATATCAAAGAAATAACAAATCTGCTACAGGCTACGAGCTCTAGACTTGTTATGATGAGCAAAGTGCCCAAAAAGAGCTGAAATACGCGAAATGTTCACATATTTTCCCATAGAGCGGGCCCAGTAAACTGTCATATACATGATTAAAATTCTGAAATTACTTTCGTTTGTTTCGGAAGCAAATGCATTCGCTGTTGTGGGCACAATGACAACTCCCCCCCCCCCCCCTGGCTCGAAAAAGGACAAACATTAGCGTGCATATTGCGTATATGAAATACAAAGTCCGCCGAGAGAATTACAATTTTCATAACTATACGTTCAACATTAACTTAGCCTAAGTGCACAGAAGTGATGCGCATTCTTTCAACGGCCCAGCCGCAGCGCATAGGCGCAATTGTTCGCAGAGTCCACACGCGTATATTTGCGAATGTCGGGCAGCCATCATTGAATTCTCGCAAACAGCGGCGCGGCCCTGCGCGGGGCGAGGCGGGGCGGCGCGGGGCGGGGCGAGGCGCGGAGGGCACGCCCGCTTTGTTTTTATTGCTCCCCCTCCTGTTTATTGCAACATTGGACAACAGGCACAATGTCCTCGCGTACGCTGCCCCCATAGTTCGCGTATAAACAAACTCTCTGGATGTATTTGTCAAACGCAATCTGTTGGCGATGATTTTAATCTAATTTTGCTAATGAATGCGCCCGCCCCCCCCCCTCTAGCGCGCGCCCCGCCCACGCCTCTATTACACACTCAGCCCTCGCGCGCGCGACGCGCCTAGTGTTTCGGGAAAAACTAATTATCACTGCCAACTATGCGATGATGTTTCCAGCCGTTGCTGCCCCGACCCGTGTCCCCCAGCTACGGGCAGCGGCGGGGCGGGCTAGGTGGGGCGCGACCCATGAGGCGGACGAAACAGGGACGGCATGCAGGGTAGAGTGTGTGGGCGGAAAGTCGGGGTTTGTGGGACGGGTGGGGAGTTTCGAATTGGCGGGACGGGATGAAGAAGAAGCGCTGTGGAAACGTGGGAGATATCTGGGGTTTCGGGAGGGACGGGAGAAACAAACGGACATGTGGAGTGGTTTGGACGGATGTGAAAACACAACGATTAGAAAGGTCGGGCTTGACGGGGAGTGCGGGACGTGGTAAATGGAATGAAAGTGACGGAGATGGGTGTGGGTGTGGGGGAGGTGAATGTGTGAATGACGGGTGACTGAAAGTGGGAGCAGGGTGGAAGTGAGATGGGTGAGGTGGGTGGCGAGCTCTGAAGGAAGGTTAGGCGGGGAGTACGGGAGAAGCACGACTGGCCGAGCGATTGAGTGTGAAAGAGACGAATGTGGGTGTGAAGGAGGTGAGGATGAGAGTGATTGGGATCGTAGCCCGGAGGTCGGGTGAGGCGGGGTGGGGAGAGGGGGGGAC
>BOPP01000233.1:400408-413094 GCA_017312745.1 Gryllus bimaculatus | reverse complement strand
GCCGCCCCCGTCGCGTCGTCGGCGTCGTCGTCGGCGGCGGCGGCGGCGGCGGCGGCGGCGCCGCGCGCGCCGAGTTGCAAACTCGCCGGCCCAACTTGTCGGCCAAGTTCCGTGCGCGCGAAGGTGCGGGAGGGTTTCGCGTTTCGGTCGCAAGATCGCGTGATCTACGAGCCGCGGGAACAAAGGGGCGCCGCTCGCGACAGACGGTGAAAGTGCGCTGTGACGCGGTCGTCGACGCCGCGCCACGCGTTAGACGCGCCGGCTCCCGTTTCGCCTGCAAATGAGGATTGTCGCTTAATTCGCCGTGCAGCGCACTTCTTAAAATAATCGATCGTTGCTCGTTCCACTCGTGCGAACATTTTGCACTTCTGAAATCGTTATTTTGAAAGTTAAAATACGTTTATGCTCTGTATTGTACTTCGAACGGCTAAGCTCTGAATTGCGAATATAATCATTACAGTCCAGATACATTAGGGAGTACATATTCTAATGAATTCATTTTAAATGTTTATTTAAAAAAAACAGAATACTTATACCCGTGCAACTAAATTGCACAGAATATCATATAGTTAAGTTATTTTACGAAAATTTCGAAATTCTTCTCGTTCATTATTATAATGGAATGAGTATCCCGACGAGTTAAACACTAAGAATGCAATAAAACGTTCAAAAAGAAATACGTTTGTAGAATAATCTAAAGAAGAAAACTTGAGACCTCTATGTGGGCCTGGAAACAGGGTATGAAGGACCTGCATGGACCTTGTCCTACTTCCAGCAGTGGTGTATTGCAGCGTAAGGGTTACTTACGTGTCTGGCAGTTTGTTATAGTAATATGAAACGAAATGGTTTTTCCTTGATAAATCTGATTTATGCACCTCAGGGTGGTAATTCCCTGCCCATTTGATGCTCATTGACGTTGTCGATGGTGCCTTACAAATCGTACAAAACGGTCAGATTTCTTTCGCTTATTATAGGCGCTGTAACTTCGTGATACATTTCGTATAGAAAGCGAATTCTATCCGTGTGTAAAATGTTTTATAATTTTCTTTCACCTAATCGTTTGGTAGTTTCATGATTTATACAAGTTGATTCTCTGAATCGTAAATATTAATAACATAATTAATTGAATACAATTGTCAGACCTATATTTTGAAACAATACATATCAAATCAAGAGATTTATTATCTCATTACTTACGAATAGTTTTTAACACATTCGTTAATGAGTAAACATATTTTTTGGCGCTTCTTTTTGCTTACGTGATGAAATTCATTAATTTTACTTTTCATTTATTCTACAATTATTTACATACTTTATTTTTATACGAGTTTCTTGTGTTTCAATCCATTGCTTACGGTTAAATTATTGACAATTTTACAATCTTAACGCCAACGAACCAGAGAGAGAATGAGGCAGACTCGTAAGCCTTCGGATCACAAACCATTCTTGCTCGAAGATCTTAAGTAATGGCTAATCAGCGTGTCGGCCTTCCTTTACAAAAACTGAAAAAAATGAAAGGAGGAAACGATGATGAAATGCTTGCAGCTTGCGCTTCATAATCGCACTGTTTCTGAAACTGAAAAAGAACATTTAGACCAACTAAAAATTATCATAGAGGCATAGCGTAGGTCCACTACACTACATTAAAATATTATCGATCTCGAACCCTCTATAGTGATCTACAGAGCCATGTCCAATTCTACGTGGGTTGCACTTGATCAAAACTATTTACTATATCATTTTTAATTATTTGAAATTAAGCATTCGTATTCACACATTTTCCTGACAATATTTTTCAACCTATCATGACGTTTAAAGAAAAAAAATGCTACAATTATTGTGATAATCATCTGATGATGATGTATGATAAGATTGAAATCAATCGTTGGAGTAAGTAATAAATGTCCCTATTTTTCATGTGAAGAAACTAAAATGCTGCACCATTTTCTCGCAACATCAGAGATTCCATATCGCGCAGCGGCGAATTGTCCGTCAATTGGCCTACAGAGAACGAATTCGTCCAGAAGGGCGAGCGCGGGGTTTGTGATTGCCGGAGCCCCAAAAAATGCGGTGGTGGACAAGCGGAACCCATCGCGTTGGCCACGCAGCCTTCGTGAAATTGAGGATTCCCGCGAGAAAAAAACTGACGGCCGGAGCGCGACGAAAGGTGGCGCTGAGTTTGACGACGCTCTTTGCAGCGACCTTCGACCCTCGAGACGGAACGCTGGCGGTACCGCCGATTCGCATTTCGACACACCGAAACCACGGGGAGAGAGGAATGGTTGTTCTTTGCTGGAATTTGGTCGGAAGCAATAATAAAAAAAACATTGCGCTCAGTACACGTATAAATATTGTTAGAAAAAGATGCGTTTTGCTAGGATTGTGTCGGAGATTTCGCTGTCAGAAATTTCGGCATTACTTTATGAATTTACATGATTTACTCAAGAACTTGCCCTATGAATGATGACAGGACAAGCGGGAGAAAGTCAACATTAAATCCACACGGATTTTAATTAAAGAATTAAATTTAGTGATATATTAAAATATTGTTAATGTAAAAAGTTAAATTTCCTTCTCTAATATATTAATCTACATTAGATTTAATGGCATTTCTGAATGTGTTGGATATAGAAGCACTGATCAGATGTTTTATCACAGTAAACATCGATATCAAATGACATTATAACAAATTATTTTTCCACGTATTTTTAAATGATTCCTTGAGTGAAGAACGAGCTAAAATCTCACGGTTTTCTATTGTCATCAAAGGGATCAGCTTTTTTTGAAAAAAAAATCCCAGCATGTATCACCACATACTATTACATTCAGTTAGAAACGACAAGAACGGAAACGACGATGTAGACCTCCTGAATTAGCAAGGAACCCTTTTCATTACACTCCAACGAAAAAAAATAAAATAAAAAAATGAAAAGGCGAGGTACCGGGGCCGCCCGCTTCGAGGCGACTTGAACACGTGATTACATGTTAGCGCCGCGCGTTAAAAGAACGCAGCGGGGGAAAGAGATCTTGGCGGCCCCTTCTACAGCGGACCCCTTCGAAATGAGCTCCGCCCAGATCGCGCCCACATACGAGGGCCGCTCCTTGGGGGGCGGGGCTCACGAGGAGTGGTGGAGCGCGGGGGCGGGGGCGGCGGCTGCTGTCCGCAATCTCCACAGGCGCCCGCCTCCCCCCTCCTTCCCGTGCTCCCGTACGCCGGGCACTCCCGCGGCTATCCTTGCTGATTAAACCCGGCGCGGCGGGGGCGGGGAGGTGTGTGGGGGTTGGGGGGGGGGGGGCGAAGACGCCCGTAAAACACATGCCGCCGTAATTCGAATGCTCACCGGAACCCGAGCGGACGAGCTGGGCCGCCCGCCCGGCCCCTTTGCATCCCGCTCAGTTCCATCGATAAATTAAAGAAATATTTAAATGACAGCGGCGTGGCGGCGAGGGCGAGGCCGCGCGCAGACTTCCTCCGAAGGGCGCGAGGGGGGGGGGGGGTAGGGCCATGATTTTCCTGGGCGGGGCCGCGCTGTGCCCCGCCGACGGGGGAGTGTGTAATGAACGATTCCGCATGGGCTTATGTCGGCCGGTGTAATATATGTCGTCGGTCCGCTGCGTGGCTAACATATTCTTTACCACTTTACGCACGCATGGTCCCTGGTCCATGTCGTCTGCCCCTCCACGTTAATAATGTTAATAAGCGGCCATTCTGGTGCACGCGGCCTGCTGCACGGGCATAATGACTTGTCCACCTTCCCCGGAGGGAAATGCTGAAATGCTCATTGGGAGGGAAGGGCTTGGAGTAGTAGGCGTCTTGAACGCCCCACGCTATTCAAAGGAGTTCAACCAAAACCGTGTTCCATCCCACGTGAAGGTGATGTCTTATATAATGTGACGTGGTATTGTTTCTGATGCGCACCATTTTTTTGTTTTTGTGAGGATTCACAGCTTTCTGTTTGCACAAGGGATGTGTTTCATACTAGGTTTGCGTGAGGAGTAACTACAAAATTCCGCCTCAGTACGTGACATAAGTAGTGACGTGCAATCTACAGAAACTTCTCAATGAAACTCTAAACCAACAACTCTCACAGACAATGTTACATAAACGCTGTAATTCAATGAAGAAGAGATTGTTTTTCGAACAATAGACCGTGGTTTTGTGTGTTTATGGCGCTAAATGAAGTATTCTTCTAAATAAATTTCTAGTTAAATTAGTTCTAAAAAAAGTTTTAGGTAAATTTATGCAAATCATGTACAGATTGTTCTCAGAGATTGAACTTGTTTCTCAGGAAGGTATACATCTCAGTTCATATTCAGTGAAATATCAAACATGCATTTTATAGTTTCTTGAACTTACAATTCATAATAACTTTTGTTCTTCGTGTGCAACAAATGCACACAAAACACGCAAAATATTTCTTGCCATGGTTTGATGTTCAAATGGAAAGTCAAATTTATTTTTCACAAACTGCCCATTTCGCCGGTCGATCGAGCATTATTGACTATAGTGAATGATGAACGGCAAAAGCTGTAGTCGAAATCACTACCAAAGTCACTTTATTAGTGATTATTCGATATACCAAAATTCATCGAACATATATATTTATGATCAACGAACGTATTGCAGGATATGTCAAGAACAACTAGGACTGAAGACTATACTCAAATTATACATTTACATGATAGTACTGTAACGTATAACGGTAAAATAGTAGAAAATCCATGCACATTGCATTTGTATACGATAGTTTGAATTTAAAGTAAACACACACACAACTAAGCACTATTTTAGTATCATTCAAAACTTTTAAATTAAAAAATCTACACCCAATTCGTAGTAATGATTCAATTTTACCCATATTCAAATATTTCCTATTTTATAAGTGCATTTAAGTTTAATATCACTTGAAGAAAACAAAAAAAAACCTTCGTATAACTTTCTTTCAAGACGTCTAAACAACTCACGAAACCGACCAATTTCGTCGTTCACCACCAGTCGCGTAAATCTTCCAAATCTGCCGTATCTCATCCATGGCTACGGGACATATATCTTCCTTTCATGACGTATAACCTATCCACGAAACCAACCAATTTCTTCGCACACCATCAGTCGAGTAATCTGCCAATTCTGCCGAATCTCGTCCATGGCTAAAAGGACATGCATCATTCTTTCATGACATAACCTATCCACGAAACCGAACAATTTCCCCATACATCACCCGTCGCGTAATCTGCCCCATTCATATCTCGTCCGTGGCTACACGACATACATATTCCTTTCCAGACGTATAAACTACTCGCGCACCAACCAATTTCTTAGAACACCATCAGTCGCATATTCTGCCAATTCCACCATAACTCGTCCGTGGCTACGGGACATACATCTTCCTTTCAAGATGTATGACCTACTCGCGAAACCAACCAATTTCCCCGTACACCATCAGTCGCGTATTCTGCCAATTCTGCCACATCTCGTCCATGGCTAAGAGGAAATGCATCTTTCTTTCATGACATATCTCGTCCGTCATATCCACCATAACTCGCCCGTGGCTACAGGTTATACATATTCATTTCAAGACGTATAATCTACTCACAAAACCGACGAACACCCCCAGCCACGTATTCTGTCAATTGGGCCGCATCTAACCCCCGCCAACAGGACACCGAGCCTAGCGGCGCCGACGCGACCCGCCGCCGTCTCCTACCGGGCAACGTCGGCGTCGGCGGCGGTGTCGGCGGCGAGGGGCGCTAATGAGAAAATTCCTGCAGCGAGCGGCGACCTGCGCGAAGCGGCTTCGCCGCGCCGCGCCGGCGCGCGTTCATTAGGCGCCTGTAAGTAGACGCGTTTACCACGCGCCACGGAATGCGGCTTCACCGCGATCGCCTTCGCTCTCCACGCCGCGCCGCCGCCTCTTCCAGCGGCCCCGCGCCGCCGCCGCCGCCGCCGCCCGCGCAGTCCACTCGCGTGTTATTAGCGCCCTGGCTAATTAATCCAAGTGTGCGTACAGCTTCTTCCATTATGGTGATGAAGTAGGGTTTGGTCTCGGAGTGAAGGGTCACGAAAACCGATTTTCTGGGTCTCGGCTGAGAAAAGAAGGTGTCTAGTTTCCTAGCGTTGACTATACCTAACTATTGCTTTACGGCTCAAACAACCACGATCATTGCAAACAATGCTTTATTTTTCGTTGTTCGTTGTAACTGTCTAATAAATTATCATATTACTAGTAAAATATTACATTAAATTTAAAGGCTAAAGTTGATAATTTTTTTTTATATCTGAACTATATATTTTATTATATATATATATATATATATATATATATATAATTTAAGCAAATGAAAATATGAAGTGATTCTAATAATTAATTGTCTTTAAATTTAATGGCATATTTTATTAATTCAGAATTATTTTTACTTTTTTTCTTACAATATTTCCTATGGTATTTCAGACTTATGATTTCAAAAAGGGAAAGCACTAAAAATTAATGTACAGTCAATTGTATTGACATTATCTTATTCATTTTGCCTGTATTACTCCCTAAGAAATTCTTAATTCTTTTCATTTTTACTTCATACATTCAATTTTTAATGGTTTTTACGCATATATTATTGATAGTTTGTCATGCACAATTGCATTAATCTACCATGAGACATTTCACGACAGGTCTTCCCAGAAGTGTTGTTTCTTTTCCCCTCCTGGGAAGCTGGGACCTACAAGCACATGAGTAGTACGTCACCCTCCGCGGCCTGCTGTCTTTGCTCCGTCACCCCTGCTCCCAGCGCGTCCATACCGCTCTATCGCGACGACAGCTCTCCCCGCCCCGCTCCATCCGCCCCACGCCTCCCGCCAGGCGGGCGTTGCCGGCCGGGCGCCGCCCCCCCCAACCAGGGCGTAATTACGCGCGCGCCGCGGGACGGTCTCAAGGGGGGCGCCTAGCCGCGTCGTCTTTTTCCCCTCCTCCCCTTCAGCACGCCCTTCCCCGCGCTCGGCCCGCCGCGCCGCGCTGCCCCGGCGCTCCTGTAGCGCCGCGCGCGTCCCATGCACTCTCTGGCAGTGACACGCCCGGCCGGAGGGACCGCGGGAGGGCGATGTGCCGCCTTTCCGCGCCAACGCTCCACCCGGCGACACACGCATCTGGCGAGCGAAGAAAGACGCGGGCGGGCGGGTGGAGCCGCAGGGGAGGTGCGGGGGCGGGGGCAGGGGACGCGAAGCCCTGGTCCGGGAGTCAGCGCAGGTGGAGACGGGCTGAAGGCAGAGCGCGCGCGACGGGGAGGGAACGGGGGACCGCGCGCGGAGAGCGCTGCGGAACCTCAGGCCGTGATCTGGTCGACACACCTCTGGAAGGCGAGAATACGGGCGCGGAGATAGAGACGGGAGGAAGGGCGCGGGGCGGGGCAAGGGACGGGAGACCTCCAGTCCGCAGGTGCCCTGCTGAGACAGCGGCGGCACAGGGAGAGGCGCGTGATAGGGGTGGGAGACGGGGAATTGGCTGGGGGACCACGCGCCGGAGCCTGCGGAAACCCCATGTCGAGAGTAGTCGAAAACACTCTGGAGCGAAAAAATACGAGCGCGGGCGGATGGGAGGAAGGGGACGGGAGACCCCGAGTCTGGTCCCTGCGGAGACAGCGCGAGCGATAACAGGAGACCGGGCTGTGGACTAAGGACCGCGCGCGATGTCCTGCGGAACCCCAGCTTTAGATAGGTCACCGCGTACCGCCGCTGCCACCGCCACCGCCACCGTTAACGTCATCGCCTTTGCCACCCCAACTGCCTCCGTCTCCGCCGATTGTGCCCGTCGCGCATTCACGCGGCGCGCGCTGATTAGCTGCCTTAATAACGCGCGTCGCTTCGCGTTGCCGCGCGTCGCGTTGTGTCGTGTCGCGGCGGCCGGAAGCACCGCCCCCGACTCGCCGCCGCCGCCGCCTCCGCCTCCGCCGCCGCCACCGTCTCCGCCGCCGCCGCCGCCGCCGCCGCCGCCGGAGCTTGTTCTTGACGCGGGCAACGTCGCTTCCGGCTGCCTGATTCCGGTTCGTCGCTATTCAAAGCGGCTTCCTTCGGACGGTGCTGTGCGACCACGTGCGTCTCTGCGGGGCGGCGTCACACGTGCTCCTTCCGTCCAGGCGCGGATCAAAGAAATGCTGGCCTGTGTCGTCATTGCCATTAAATCTGTTGCGCAGTTAACTAATAGCCAGCAGTTCTGGTTGGAGCTGATATAAATTTTGCTTCCGTAATACCAGATGTCAATTCTTGTTGATGGCACACTTCACCTGGTCCGCTACAAGGCCCGTGGTTTGCAGTAAAGCTTTTCTTCTGTACCCATTCTTTGTTTGTTCTTTGGGTAGTAAAATGTCGAATTATTGAATATAATTCATTCAATACCCAAAATATTGTTTTCGGTTTTCTTTGTTTCACTAACTAATGTTCTATATCCATTCTCCCATATTCGTTGATCTTTAAGTATTGAATAATGAAACCTCTACAATTGTATATTTGAACTCTTTCTTAGTTCTCTTGAATCGGGGCTATCTTCACGGTTTCGTCGCAGCAACACTTACCTACCAGGTCCTTTTGTGGTCCTCTGAGTACATTCCCCGTAAAGAGTGCCTTTGCGCTCCCCGAATATCGCATTTCTCTATCTCGGCAATGTGTTTCTCTATTTTTTCGTAGTATCCCTTGGTTCCAGAATGATACCATTGTTTAATACTATGACAATTTGATACCTTTTATCAGATTCCATATATCATTTAACTACGTATTGTTATACGTACATCAGAAGTTTTCTTCAAGATTTATTTTATAGTTACCTAATTTAAGAGTTACATTCCTCTAGCATTAACTACCGTGTTATTTAGTGGTAATACAGAATAAAATTTTTCATACATTTCGCCAACAATTTACATTGAACAACATCTTATTTCAATAGTTAACTAATGAATAATAGAATAGTAATATAGAATAAAGAATAATAATAAAAGTCATTAAAATTTGCTATCAATTACTGACACAACACTTGCAAGAACATCAATTAACAACGGACAATATCTTATTTCAATGCTTAAGTAAATTTCCGTAAATATTTAATTAATTTCTCCGGACGAGCGATGATGTTGAGCTGAGGTCCTCGATCGAAAACGGCGTTGGTTCGCGCCGCCGCCACCGCCTTCGCCAGCGCTGCCGCTGCCACTGCCACTGCGGCCTCCTCCCGGGGGACCCCTTCCGAGTCAACAGCACGCCGCTCATTAAGTTTGCTTTGGTGTTATCGTATGGGAGCGACATTTCCCGACGCGAGCTAAGATTTACAATCTGTGATGTATTTACCTTACAAATAAGGGAGGTGCGACTTCGGCAGACGGGCGGCCGCGGCGCGGGCGGGTGGGCGGGCGGGCGGCAGCGGCGAACACTCTGGGAGTTTGTCCAACCACTTGCAACCCCCTCCTCCCCGCGCCGCCCCCACCAGACCCGCCCGTGCGACTATTCTTGTCACGTCCTGCTGGGGACACACCGGCCGCCGCCGCCGCCGCCTTCACTGTCACCGCCACCCCCGCAGCCCCCGTCGCCGTCCTCGGGCACTCGCGCAAAACACGCTTGGGCTTATACGCGTGTGTGGACACTCTCCGCTAGGCGCTCTCAACTCTTGTCTCGGCTCTTTTCGCTGCCTTGGTGTTTATGATCCGAATGCCGATAGAACCACGCAATCGATCAACTATACGTTCATCTTGAACACAACTATAAAATGGTAGATAAGCGCTCAGAAACAAAAAATAATATAGCGCTCCGGATTGGTCACTGCAAGCCGACGCCGACAGCGCCGCAGCCTCCGCCTCCGCCTCCGCCTCCGCCTCCGCCTCCGCCTCCGCCTCCGCCTCCGCCTCCGCCTCCGCCACCGCCTCCGCCTCCGCCTCCGCCGAATATGAGTCTACAACAACCTTATTTCCTGAGATGCCCGTGATGCTGTGAATGTGCGATATTTAAGCTCTAGTATAGAATGGTAGCATTTCGTGAAATCTATACAAGTTTAGGCGACCTCAAGGTACTGAATTTGCTGTTTGATGAAAAGTAAATTAGCGGCTTCTTACAGGGTAGAGAGCTGAATAATATTACGCTATGCATTACAGCATTATATATTAACTGTTTAGCACCATCATTACTACACCACCAAATGAGAGAGAAGTTTTTGTAAGAAGAAAATAAATGCTTTGGGAGAAGACTCTAAGAATGTGAGCATTTGGGGCCCCACCTCAGTAACTTTGACATTCGTATTTACATTTATGATTGTTTGAAAATAAAATTTCTAGCATTAGCAAATGAAACATACCAAAAATAATTGAAACCATTAGAAAAAACAACAAAATATTATTGCTGTAACAATTATTTGGAAATGCGAAGGTATCGGAGCTACACCTGCAATAAGAGAAAGTATCTACGACCCCCTTCAGCCCCCGGGACTTCAAGTGTTGAAAGATATTAAGATATTAATAAATGATTTAGATCGTTTTACTATCGTTTCAAGTTTGCTGAGTAATCTATCGTATCAGCAGGGTCAAGCATGTCATAATATTAAAGTTTATCATATATTTTGTTAGTAGCAAGTGTAATACATATTTTACAACGCGAGTTGCATTACAGATTTGTATAAAACTGAAAATAATTATTATGAATATCGTTAAAATTGTGATATTTTCCATTCGTGAAACATTTTGCATTGAATTTCACTGCATTATGTATGTTTTTCAGTAGTAATATGGCACCGAGTATCAATTCACTTCAGGGAATATTTTTTAAATATGTTCCTCATGAGGAAGCTTAGAGCAGCAATTATCTTTTGTTAGCTGAAATGTGGCAATGAAAATGAATTGTGTTTGAGTCTTCGCATCTTTTGTTGAGTTTTGTTTCCCCTGACGGACATGTATACCTCGTATCGTTTGACTTTTTTGAGTTATCTCAAGAGATAAATTAGAATTCCTCATTAACGATTTCCTAGTCTCAGATCAAACAAGTATACTTGACTCCGCGCAGATGTCAACATCGCTGAGATTATGAAATACTGACAAAGGGGGACATAGTAACACCAGGTTTTTGAAAATCACGATTTGGCGGAAAACGAGTACTACGTGATATGAATAATGACGCGCCGTCCGGTCGAGAAGTGAGCAAACCAGTCCTCTCTAGCGGGAGAGTTCCAGGAGAAGAGGAACAGCATTTTCCCTGTTCGGCCTGTCCCCTTCTATCGTCACCTCCTTGTCTCTCGGCCGCTGCCGGTTTTGTGGTGGCAGCCGTAACGAGAATCTGCGACAGGGCTAAGCTGGCGTTCAATAGTCACCGCCCGCTTCTATTGTGCGTGAGCACAATAAACCATTGAGCTTCACCCTTTAAATAATATTGCGACTCGCCATAGACGACGATCTCTTGGGTGGAGTTACGTAAAAAGGCACTGCCTCCTCTGCTGGACGCTGCGTCCGAAAGGACACTGCGGTTCATTGTTGAGCGAAATGTTTGTAAACATTGGTTTGACAACAGTCGCAGGTACAAAGAGTAGTTGAATCTTTTGTATTCTCATCGCTACTGAATGACCTATTCCCAAATGTAAATAGCTAATAACCGCGGTAAGGGTTCAGCCGCATCATTTTGGGTGACAAAAATTACAATTCATTTAGCGGAATACAAAAAAAAATGCAGTGTTGACACTTAAAAATTTGAATGCTAGTGCAAACATATTATAATATATTAGCTATTATAAACAATGACAATAGTAACATGATTTAAACTTTAATTTTTTCATTGCTTTCAAATTCATTTATTCGAAAAGCATTATTCATGAGATCAGCGTAAGAAGCATTGCAACGAAATAATTAGAATTATCTTGAGGCAAACTCCTCAACGAGTTGACGTGTAGATGTACGTAATTCTCAACTACTGGGCCAGATCTCACGTAAGTGTCGCCACCTTCCGAAATGTATCATGTACCATACGGAATCAACGATGCACCAACGCAGTTGACACGCCAGGAATAGGTAAACACACACGCCAATATACAAGCTTTCCAAGAAAAAAATACAGCAACTTCGCAAATAAACTCTTAAGAAAATTTTAGCATATTTTTAATATAAATTACTGGGATATTCCGAATTGTTCAGACTCAATAAGCACTAAAAATTGGTTTCAAAAAATGCTTTCAAGGCAAAAATTGGAATTGCAGAAACATAAAAACACTCCAAAAACTTGTTAATTGTTTATTGTTTGCAAAATAAATGAATATATTTGTTTAATTAACACGAGCAAAATTTGCAAAATTAACACAGAAATAAAAAAAGCACCCACTTAACACAATTCGACTGTTTTTTTTTAAATTTCTGGGTTATTTTTTCTTTCTGAATAAATATATTCATTTTTTTGTAATTAATAAACAATTCACATTTTAGGGAATATTTCTATGCTTCTACATTTTCGATGTTTCGACATTTCTACCCCGGATACCCTGTATATGTATATCAAAACATTCTAGCATTAATTGTTACGCTATCCTGCACATTTTGGAACTCTTGTTGGAAGGTAACCAGAGAGAAATGCAACAAAGCGACGCGACCTGATTCCTCACGTGTTTACGCCACGCTCCCTTCGACCACCCAGAATAATTAAACACTCACCCAAATATATATATATATATATATATATATATATATATATA
>BOPP01000233.1:377020-399442 GCA_017312745.1 Gryllus bimaculatus | reverse complement strand
TGCGTTGCGTTGCGTTGCGTTGCGTTGCGTTGCGTTGCGTTGCGTTGCGTTGCGTTGCGTTGCGTTGTTGGTTTTACGTATTGGTTTAGCGGGGAGTTGGTTTTGCGTTAAAAATGAAATAAAGCAATGTTTTGTTGCTAACAATATTGTTTATTTCAAAAATAGCGTTCGATTTCTTATCATCATCGGTATTCTACTGGTTGGAAGCCACAAAATGACGACTCGTTTGTGACAGAAAATGACGACTCGTTTGTGACAGAAAATGACGATTCGTTTGTGCAACAAAACGACTACTCGACTAGTCGTTTTGTGGCTTCTAGACAGTACGAAACTGATGATGATGCCTAACCCATCGAAAGCTGCTCTTGTAATAAACAATTTTTTTGGCAATAACGCCTTGAATTAGTATTTTTTTGGTTTACGAACTATGTGCATGACAGATTCTTGAAATGGGTCTTCAAATGATCAGTAGTGATTCGTGTGTTCCAGAATCCTATGTCGTAGTACAGGCAAGTGACCATTACATTATAATGAAAAGTGGACAAATGTGTCTCATAATTTAAAAAAAAAATAACTCGCGAATATGTATTTTATGTTTTGCTTATTAATGAAAATGAAAATTACAGAGATATTATTGCTTATATGAAATATAGTAATAAGGAAGTATTTTTCAGGACATTTTGGGTCATGGGTTTTAATTAAAATATATGTGTTTTCATGTTCGGGATCGAATTAATATTTTGTTGTAACGCATGTACAGAAACAGATCTTCAACATTTTGATAACATTTCATATTTGCAACTACATTACATCAAAAGTTCCATTATTCAATTATGAGAGTGTTGAAATTTTTCCCCAGCTAATGGTGAAAAAATACTTGGGTCAGTGTTACCTGTCTATCACCTTGTTAAACAATACAATTACAAGCTATCAGTTAAATAGCGTAACAAACGATACAATGGAATTAATTTGAGAATGAAGCTTCATGCCCATATTTGCAGCGCACTGATCACTCACGGAGTGCAGCATATAGTAAACTCTAGCTATTGTTTCGTATAATTTTTTCATACACGTTTAGAGTATTCGCGTCAAATCTATATACGTGGTGTTTGAATATTTATCTTTTTTGAAGGTCGCTTTTTAACAATTTGTTTATATAGCGGCGACTGTGATTGTTTTAACTGAAGGGGAAACTGTAAGGAGAACACGAACACACACAAATATCGATGCCCGAGGCGGGATTCGAAGACGCGACCCATCTAGTCGAGGCAGCTACGGCCCTTCAGCTTTAGCAATCTTGGCCGGCAACTTTTCACATTATTACAAATTGTTTTGTAAATAGCTCATGGGAATGAGGCAAATCAAACCACGTGGTTCTTTAGAAGTCGAAGTAAGAGAGCTCCGCCAACTCGACAACGCCGCGCTGCCAACGGTCACGGGACAAATTGGAGGTTTCTCGGAAGCCCCCCCCTCCCCCCTCCCCTGCCGCTCGTGGCGGGTGGTCGCAGCGCCGCTCCGCAGCAGCGGGGTGGCTGGGCCATAGGGGGCCCGACTTGTTTTGCAAGGTATCTCCAGCGCCGTCGGCGTTGCCGCCTGCGCCAGACCTTGCACGGAGAGGAACAGTGGCACTCGAGGTTCGCTACGCAAAAATGCTCAATCACGAGCCGACCGGCGGAGGTGGGTCGGGGTGTTAATTTGATGTCACCGCAGTGCCTCTGACCTGGAGGTTCGTAGGTTCGAGTCCCGACGGGGACAGGATTTTTCGGCCCTTGATACGTAGCTAGCACGTGATCAGCCGCTGTTTAGAGGAGAATTCTAGCGGCCGGCTGCTCCGATCAGTAGTTGTTTTTTTTGTGGTTTATCCGATCAACTCCAGGCGAATGCCGGAGCAGTAAACAATCAGACCACGAACCGCACGTGATATTTTCTTCCTCTTCTCTGACCTTTCTTCACCCGTTACTTATAAACACACTTACATGCACTACACTATCCCTCATGTCGGGAGATCAGCGTTTGTTCCGACTGCGGTGGTGTCCTGAAGTTGGGAGATACCTGGTCATGGAGAACTTCGCGATCCGACCTGTTGTTGGGAGCCGGATCTCGCCATCCAGCGAGGGGAAGATCAGCGCTATCTGCTGCGATAAAAAAACAAGCACTACACCTACGGGATTAAGAACCTTAACAATTGACGTGCCCGAAAACTATAACTAATCAATCAGGAGTGAATGTAGAACTTTAGGTTGGGGAGATGTCAGAATTTCGCCACAATTTGAACAATGAAAGGAACTTAATAAATAGATTTTTCAAAAATACTTTCGTTCTATATTATTCGTATTGCACCATTTGCAAGAAGCTTAATGACGCTAGTAAGCAATGAAATACCCTCTTCCTTTATCAGAATGGCCACTTGTATATAAGGTAATTGTGACAGAACGAAGCTGGATTGTTATAACAATTAATTAATAAGGTAATTGTGACACAACGAAGCTGGGTTGTAATTAACAATTAATTAATATCAGTGCATCCCACTTTACAAATATTTTTTCTCACTCGTATATTTTCACGAAAATAAACATTTCAATAAATCAAACTATATTTCAAGCATGAAGAATTTGATGTTATAATATTACTTCGAGGTATATCAAGTTGGCATTATGAATTACCAAGCAAATAAATGCGTTTTATAAATTTGGTATTAACTTTTCTTCCATTCTTTTAAATTAAATAAAATATGTAATTGAAAATCAACAATAGAAATCTTCCTCTACCGCGAGAGGGCTCATGTCACCATGTTTCCTTTTCTCTTTATTTTAAACAACGGAGTGCTGCTCATCTGAACATCATCAGTTAATGAGTCGCAGTGGTTCACTTCCTTCTACGGACAGTAAGGAACGAACTAAACATTTTCGCCACATAGTTTTAATCACAATTGTTCACAAATATTGAATCTTCTGATATTAATTATTTTTATCTTGACTTCAATTATTATCTATAAAAGATCTCTAAATTACACATTTTTTTAGAAATCTACATTTGTAGGATTTATCATTCTAGGCCCTTCAATTGTTTTGTAGATATAAAAAAGTCTACATCGAGTACGTCGAATTTGTAATATAAATTCGAGCAAGGTGAAAATCGTGTAGCAAAATGGTGCACGTAATTTCTATAAGTGCGAATGCGCGAAAATATGTACACGCGCACGTGCTTACACATTCGCATATACACATGACTTCAGTTTCACACTGTTAAAAACAATTACCCCGAGAAGAGCAATGGAAACACACACTTTTTACCTCCTTATTTGAAGAGAAGCGCGTTCAAAGTAAATGTGGCAACAAAGCCCTACAGTGAAGTCTCACGTCTCGGAACGTCTGACGTCTTGTCAGCCCGTCTGTCTAAATTTCAATTTTCCATCTCTCGTCAGTGTTTGCCCCCGTGGAACTAAGTGGTTCTGCGGTCATAATTTCGCGACCCCTTTGAAGGAGGGGGCGCTAAAACGAGGCGAAGGGCTCTCCACTTTGCGCTTCTGGAATATTGCAGGATTGCTTTAAACTGCACGGCCACAAAAGTACGCACTAGCCTAAAATTTTACAGTTTCAGATGCATAACTTTATGGTCGCGTTGCCCCGCCCCTGGCAGCCAGAGGTTGGAGGCGGTCGTGTCCGTTTCACTGTGGTAATTACCTGCGGCTTAAAGCAGCGGTTTTTCGGACCAACTACCTGGCAATGCCTTTCGCGTCACTAGGTACGGTCCTCCGTTGCTTTGCCATAATGACTTCTTATGCTTAGTGCTTTGCGGTGTTTTTGACGGTATTAACGGAAAGCAATTTTGCTGCGAAAATAAATCCTTCCTTGATGGACGCTCCTGACTGAGATGCGGAATGATTTCCAAGAAAACATTTTCAGGATAAGCTTTGAACACTGAAAAAACATTGATAACTAATACTTGTTCTGCATTTTCGTATTTTATTCTCATAACAAATTCGAAAACTGAAAGGGACCTCAAGTAAAATATTTTTAAGGAATAGTTTTGTGAAATGATTTGCGAGAACATTGACGTTATATATTTTTATTGATTCCTTTCTCGTTTTCAAAAAACTTCCTGCTATAATCATAGTGAGGCAATATGACGCCGTTGAATATAAAAGTTTGACGATTTCATTATCATACTGCGATAATGTGTATATTTTCTAACCCATTCCCAAACACCGTACGAAAACCCACCAGCGCTTTCCTGCAATTGTAATGGTTTCGAGTTCGCGGAATTGATCTCAACCCAGAAAAGTACTTCGTTGATTACTGGTTCTCAACTGAACATATTATTTTATAGTTCATTTAAATTTAGCTTAAAAAATTATTGAATTTCTTACAGAAAGTAAATAAATGACGTGTACTTTTTATCTTCATGTGATTTTTAACAACACTGTATAAAAATCTAACAACACAGTTTCACGTTCAAAATCTAACAACACACTACACGCCATTCTTGGAAGTAAAATATTGTTTTTCCTAAACGATATTTTATATGGTATGCCATTTCTTTAAACATGTCAAAACTGTGAATTAAGGGTCGAACAAGTTAATGTATGAGAAGTAATGATATTTAAAAAAGTAGATTCAAAAAAAGAAAATAATAGGACAATTTGTTCGTTCAGAATGGCAGAATACGTGTTTCTCGCCACAACAGCACGCACAGCAGATGACATTAAGCGCGACCTTCCCGTCTCGTCACCTACACAAATCCCTGAGGGAGATGCAACTTCACGCAGCCGCGAAGTCGTGAGGGTCGAAGCCGAGGAGGGAGGCGAGAAAGTGGGCGGGGTCGGTGTGACGGCGTGCGTTCTTGAGGGCCCGAGCTCGAGTCTTCGCCGCGCGCAAACAGCGACGCGTCACCACAAAGCCCCGGCGTCCTTTGTCCCCGCGCGGCGACGCCCACAAAGCGAAACTGTGAGCCCGCGTTACTCTCGCGAGGGCGCCGCGAGTATTAATCGGCCCATTTGGTACCCTAAAAGGCTCTGGCGAGGTGCTACGGGCTGCGCAAGGCCAGGAAGACGTGGAAAAATATCTGTGTGACGAGATTACTGAAGTTAGCTTTAAAGGCGGCTCCACACATTCGGCATTCGCCTACCAGCGAGCTACTACTCGCCCAATCCTTTTTTCTTTGTCCCCTCCACAGTAACCCTGTGAAGAAGGGGAATTTATTATCTACAGGTTTTTATATTTTGCTGCTGCCGCCTTGCGGCTTAAGCAGCTACAGGCGGGGCTTTTTCTTACAACTAACTTACAATCTAGACCTAAAGTTCTTATTTGCACTTTGGCATTACCAACTTACACTAAAATCATTTTTTTAATACTATTTTATATATTCTAAGTAAATTGTTTTGTATATATTGGTAAATTATTATTATTATTATTATTATTATTATTATTATTATTATTATTATTATTATTATTATTATTATTATATTTTTTTTCTACGCCCAATCTTTCGCCCAATCCCCAACAGCTGATGTGTTCGGCGAATGTTCGCACCCTTTGATGTATCCTAAACACCGAAATGCGGTGAGTAGGGCGAACACCGAATGTTCGGCGCTTGGCGAGTCGCAAACAACCCGTTCACACTACTCGGTATTCGGCGAGCGGATGCTCGCTACTCGCCGAATAACGAATGTGTGCAGCCGCCTTAAGGTTCAACTTTCAGCTGATGAACGAAGTTTTGTTGATGGACTGTTCATTAACTGATCTACTGAATACTTTTCATAGAGTATTTACACCGAAAAATGTTTAAAAGTAAGTGGTGTATGAAGCTAATTTAATGTCTAATTGTAACAGTAACGAGTTGATCAATTAATACAATAGATGTTTACGTATTGTAAAATTTTGTTGATGAAATTTGAATGTTAGAACTAACATTCAGTAAGTCGAGTAACAAAAGAAATATATGTGCAGAATGATGAATTTTCTAACATGGACGAGCAAGGCCGTTTTCGTGAGATTATTTTTAAAATGTATTTGCTAGGATCATTATTTTGGCAAGGTGTCAGGGCGGACAAAGAAATCCAATCTTGTATAAATCTCGAATGCTATCGAGTAGCAACCGTCTAGAATATTTTCTGTAGTCACCAGATTCCTCTTGGTTTCTGCATTACGGATGTGACATCGCCGACAATACATCGATGTTTAAATTTTTAAAATCAATGTTCAGAATGATCGGCCCAAAATTATCGGTTTTTTAATCCTAGATATTTTTAAAACCATATAAGTAACCTCGAAAATTAGTGTTCACAAAGCAGGGGAGTGATTTTGTTTCACAGTGTTCGTGTTTACTAACTTATAATAGAGGCAAAACAAAGTAAAAAATTATCAAAAGAATTAGTAAAACTTTTATTATCTGTTTATATGATACAAAATTAATATATTTATCAACAACATTTCGAATAACTTATTTTTACTCTTGGTCACTTTTGACTGAAGAATGTTCACTTTATAGATATCTGCAAAATATTAAAGGTTTTAATTATCACATTTTTCGTTCAAAAATGAAATAACAACCACGTAAAAACATTGAGATAAAATATCGATTTTAGAAACTACGGAACCAATAAAACAAATGCTACATAACTCGATTTTAGTATAACAATATCTATGTTTTGGGAACATATCGATCTCGTCTCCCTATAGAAACTACCTCAATAACAGAATAGAATAGAATAGAATAACCCTACAGAAACTACCTCAATAATATTTCACCACAGTAACTTGCATGAAATAACAGTGGATTATTGTTTTCTTCCATTTATTTTGCATCCTTCGTTATAAATAAAGTGAAAAATCTAATGGAATTAGTTATGGTGAGAATTATTTGCATACGAAATTTCTCAATTTGAACCAGAACTAAGATCGAAATTCTTGAAAATTAAAGAATTTATATTTAATACTTCTGCTTTACTGGAAATGAAAATGTTATCTAAATATTATTATTAAACATAAATTCGTCCCATGGATTATAGAAATAAAGGTGCCTTTTGTTAATTCTAAAGAAGAGCTCATAATGTTTCAGAATCAGATAACCGAAACACGCAATTCGTGAAAATGACGCTTTTCTTAGTATATTTAGGTTTAGAAAGTATGTTTCAACATAGTAAATGAATAGTTTTCTTATCTGTCGTTCGAAAATTTTCCGACCCTTGGAGAGACTCAAAGATTTAGCAATCCTACCTGTTTTTCTTATCGCTCTAGGCGGATGACTCATGTGCACCACTAAGTGCCGTAGACTTCTTACTAATTATGGCACTTACTCATCTTTCTTTCTGAGTTAAAGAATGTTACAGTATAATGACAAGCTCAAATTTTAAATAATGAAGATTATTTTAAAAAAATAGTATTCATCACTAGAACTAAAGTACACTTCGAATTACGACACATAATTCCATGTACTCTTTTGTTGGTTGCTTTGCGTTTTATTCTGGTGCATTTTCCCCAACATTAGCAAACCATTAATATTGTTTTAACTTCCTTTGTTCATTTAAAATTTAACCTTGTAATCGTAAAATATAAAATCCATATGAATAAAACTGCAGATCAGCCAGTGATCTGCAAGAACTTCGATTGAAGGCTCATGGTTCAAATCACTTTGACTCCTCCAGTCTCCACTTCATCGTTTGGGGAGTGTCTATAAATTACATGATTGAATTAAATGGCGTCTCATTTGTTAAACGCGTTGCTTTAGATCTTTTTGTAGTCTGAGTGTCGACCAAACCAAGAAAACACTAGAGAAACGCAAGTCCACAGCCCGAGTACTGAAGGGCAGGAAGTGAGGCATGACGAGGTGGGGCTCCCTGAGGGCCAACGCTGGAATTCGAAGGGCCAGGTACTCACGGCTGTGGGAGGGGGGCAGGGGGCGGCGGAGGGACCCAGGGCACGGCGCCAAGCCTTCTGCCCTAAGCCACATTCATCGAGTTTCCAGGCCGATGGCAAACTCTATTCTCAGGTCCACTTTGCTTATTTTTTACTACCTTTACTATTATTTCATATCTTTGTGAACTACTAAAATTGCACTATTGCCATGAAAATTAAAACAAATTTAAAAGTTACTACGTAGAAATAACCAATATCTTTATCCCCAAAGTACTGTAGATTGTGTTCAATTTTATTTATTTATTTACTGCTAAGTAGTCTAATATTCAACAAAACGCACTCTAAGTATTGTGTCTTTAATTAAACGGTTAAACGCTAATTTGCAATATTATGAAAATCTCATAGGTAGGGAACATTTTCGTGTGATACAACGACAACTTTAATTACGGGGCGTGGGCTCCGTGATTTACGTCAATTTCCATGTTTGTTTAGGCGTAAGTGTAGCTTACGCTCGGCGAGATGCAGCGATCCGGGTCCCGGTTCTCGGCAGACACGGACAATGTCCTTCACCGACCCCCCCCCCACCTCCATCTCACCCCACGGCCCGCCCCGCCCCCGCGAGTTGAAACACTTCACCGAAGGTTACGCCGACCCGGCGGCCTGATTGCACGGCGCGCGCGGCCTAACCCGCGTCATTCTCAGCAATTACACTCTGGCTCCTCGTAGCCCGTCGTTACGAGCACAGCAGATTGGATACGTGGACGTGAAATCTTCGAGGAAAAAAAATCTACTTTTTTAAAGCGGGACAGGAAATGTCATCCGGGTGTGACGCGTGATAGTATATGAGCTCTCTGGAATTTTATACATATCGCTGATGGCTGAAATTAAGTTCGTGGCACGGTTGGATCAGGTAGATGTTGTTTGTGTATTCGTTTATAGCCACGATAACCACGGAAAAAACAGAGAATTTATTTTTGTATGCAAAATAAAAAAAAATAATTACATTTATTTTGTAAGTTTAGAGGACTGAGCTGGTTGATCAATTGGCAAACATTTAATACAGAAATCTTTAATCATGTCAAGAAAACCCTTTTCAGTGGGACAATTGAATGAAATGAATTTTACAGAACAAATTAAGTTTTGAAGTTTAAATAATGTTTATATAGAAAAACATGCGAAGATATAAACATAAATCAATATTCGAATCGCTAAAACGAAAAGTAATTGCAATGTTGCGTGGTCGTAGATTTAGCTCAGATATTTATTACTACTTAAGAACATATTGACATATATTAGAAGAATACTAATTGCGATTAATTACAAATATTGAAACAATTTTTTAATTTACACGTAAATATGTAGTTTGAATGCGAAGTACGCAAATCATTTTGCCAATCTCTATAAACTCTTGTAGTTTGTATGAAATTAATGGTTTGTCTCTACAAAAATTACGTAGGGAAGTTAACTTTTTCATAGCCAATTGGCTTCACCTTCGACATTCAACTAAAGTTGATGGGCATTATAATAGCTTAACTGACATTATCTGTTATTTATTTAAAAAGAACGAGGGCTGAACATGGCTCAGCATGTCTGATCATAGTTTTAGGTTGTTTTTTAACATCTTCATCATGTAGTGACCACTGTGATTCTTTTAACTGTTGGGGGGGGGGACTGTAGGAATAACACGTACGAGCCAACTCAGACACACAGAAACATCCATGCCTGAGGCGGGATTCGAACCTGCGAGCCTTCGAGTCTAGGCAGCTCCAGCCCTTCAGCCATAGCGACCTCTGCTATGTAGGCCGGCGAAGATAAGTTTTGTAATGTATAAATCCAAAGGGGAAAATATTCTACCATATTTTAAACTTCTTGAAACAGGGGAGAATCTGCAACATCGCAAGCGACCCCAGTGGCGGTAGCGGTGGACGAGGAGGAGAAGGTAACGGGAACGAAGGGGCTTAGGACGGGCAGAGCTCCGCGTTCTAGGAACGGTAACGTCCCGACGCCCGGACAGATTACTGCGGTACTCGGCGAGCGGCGGGGCGGCGGCGGCGGCGGCGGCGGCGGCGGCGGCGGCGGCGGCAGCGACGCCCCTCCCGCGCGCCGGGCCGCGTTCAAAGCCTCCGCCGCCGCCCGCCGCCGCGCCGCCGCCGCCGCCGCCGCCGCCGAAACCGCCGCCGCCGGCCGCCGCCGCCCCCAAGATCACCGTTCAAAGACCGACGCCGCCGACTTCGCGCTGCTTCGAGGTGCCGATTTCAGCGCGTTGGCCGGACACATTGGAAGCGGCTAGGCGGCTTGTTTGGTTACTGCTCAATCGCCGCCGGACGAGTCCGCTTCAAGTTTCCTTATAAAAGCCTGGAGACTACAATTGCGCGGATGGGACATAACTCTTCCGAAAACATTTCGTTTTCCGTTCTTGGAAGTATGTACATTATGCGCCGGAGGAGCCCAAAGCGGATCACAAGAACAAGCTCCCCGTATTTGGATGACGCAAAATAGACGCGATGTAAGGTCATAACCAGAGTCAAGAGACTTCCAATTAGCGACTGTATCGGGTGCTAAGGACTAAGCTCACGATGGAGGCGTTGCTTTACTGCTGAATGACAAAAATTCTCCGCGGGTGGTTAACATTCGCTCAGACGGTGACTGAGCAAACAAATTGCCATTAGGAGCTGCGTGAGGTTGACCCTGAGCGGCGTCATGGCAGACCGGCGCCGTGGGTGAGAGCGGGGAGTTTGGGCGGGGGAGGTTCGGCGGCGGCTCGTGCCAGGCTCAGTGCGAACGAAGAAGCCAAACAACGGAGAAGTTGACTTTGTGGAGCAGAACGTTCCGCCTTAGGCAAGAGTAAAACTTATTTACAGAACGCCAGGAATTACGTTTCTGCATAACGCGAAATTAGTTCATTATTTCACCAATAGAACCTGTGATTTTCAGAGGTTCCAAATGGTTATCTTTGACGGCCTTTTTGGTTTTGGTTAGGCGTAATACGTGATAGTAATGGACCTTTCCAGAACATTGAAATGATGTTGAAACAGGGGATGATGTGTATATTCATTTGCATGCGAATTTAAATTGACCCGGTGTTCTTACATTTATTGAATTTGACCTTTTGGCCTCTCCGGCAACCATTCACCCATATGAAGCTTCGACCAGGGGGGAGGATCTCACTTTTCCAGAAACGTTAAACGAAACGCGTGAATTCAGCCGCGCGTTCTATTGCAAAAGTTGCTCCATTGAAACTGCGTTTAATTTGCCGAAACACGGAACACGCCTTTCTGTTTATAAATGCGTTAAACAATGGACGGCGAATTCAATCAGGTTACACGTGGAACGCGTTTCCATTCGAGCGAAATAAAAAAGTGTATCGTAAATGCATTTTTCCGAGCTTTTGTCACAGGGCAGTAAACATGGCCAACATCTGGCAGGTTTAAATAAAAATTTTCATTTCCTCACGCGCGCAATATTTTCCGCGTGGCTCTGTCTTCCTCTGTGCCATTGTCTCGCACACCAATCAAATGACGGAATATCTCGTTGACAAAACGCTGTCCGAAATCTTACTCGTAAATATGGGCCGGTGGAGAAAGAGCAGGTCGGGGGCGGCGCGGTTGCGGTGCAGGAAGAGAGGAGAGGTGGAGGGGCCACCGTGCTGCGAGGGAGGAGGGGAGGGGAGGGGAGCGGCGCGCCGCGATAGCTCGAATCACTACTACACCAATTTTTCGCAGTGAAAGGAGTTTCGGTCGATCTGCGATTCCGCGACCGTAGCGACGCCGGGGGACGTCGGGGCGGAGGCGTCGGAGGGGCGGGGGGAAGGGGCCGTGGCGGGCGCTTCGATATTTAGGTGCGCGTGCCTTCGCTTCACCCCCCCCCCCCGCGACGCACCGTCTCCGGCGCGGCGATAAAATCGCGGAATATCGCGGACCCCGCGATGGGTCTACCCTCCCAGCCCCACCTCCGAGGCCGATGTGCCGCTACCTCCACCCCTGGCACCGTCACCCCGCCTTCCGCCTAGTCTCAGCTGTCACCTCCGCCTCCGCACCCACCGTCGCCGTCGCCGTTCGCCTCGCCTCTTCCTCCGCCTCCGCCTCCTTCCTCCGCCTCCGCCTTCTTCCTCCGCCCTCCGCCTCTTCCTCCGCCTCCGCCTCCGACTCCGCCTTCCGACTCCGCCTTCCGACTCCGACTCCGACTCCGACTCCCGACTCCGACTCCGACTCCGACTTCCGGGACTCCGAAACTCCGACTCCGACTCCGACTCCGACTGTCCGACTCCGACTCCGCACTCACCGTCGCCTCCACTGCCACTTGCCACCGCCCTTTTCCTTCCCGCGGCCCGACGTATCGACCTGTTTTATTACGATCTTGCCCCCTCCCCCCTTCGCCACCTCCCGCCACCCGACTTGTTTCATTCTCTCCTTTTCAGGCGGCTTCCGCCCCTCCGCGGCCGCCCTCGCCGACGCAGGCGGCGCCACCTGCCGCCCCGCGACGGGGTTGGAGGGCTGCCGGAGAGAATCGACCTTCTTAAATTTATTTTTATCTTCCTGCTCCGCGGGCGCGGCGCGCAGACTTTCACGGCGCGGCCCTGAGCTGCGGTATTGAGCTGGTTCGGTGGATGGGTACGCGAGGGCCACCGCCTCCGCACAGGCGCGTGCGGCGCTTGTAAAATTTGTAATGACAAATGGCACGTGGCGGATTCCAAGGAAGGAAGCCTTTTGAGCATCCCTACTCTAAGGAGGACGTCGTCTGGGGCGCTTAGATTTTAAAATTCAAACACGTCATGATTAGCCTTGAATTTAGCGGGAGATTCAATATAGATGCGTTTAAGTCGTTAATTGTCAGGAGATTGAAAAAAGAACTCACATTATATTTTAATATCAAGATTCATGATATCCATTGGAAGAGAATCATTTTTTCTATTTACGGCTTCAAACAAATAATTGTCTGAGAATGAAAAGTGGAATCTACACCTTTTTTAAGGATATGTTTAGATTTTTCTTATAAGCAGCTGCATAATCTGATGCAAATCTCGAAACAAAAAATGTACGATATTAATATATTTTAAACCAATGTCGCAATTTTAGGTAAAAAATACAAAGAACGGAAATTGATTTAGTATCACTGACGAATATCACCAAAAAGTATTATTATTAGTTGTTTAGCAAATCACAAGGTTACTGTAATTATTATATGTCTTAATGTCGCCAAGATTGAATACAAAACATTCACTTATACAAACATTTTTTTCAAATTGTAATGTATTATCTGATTAACTGTGAAACGGAATGGTATTTATTCTTCTTCACAGGACCTTTTTTCTGTTTTACCTTACACAAATTTATCATGTCAACTTTAATGTATTTACTGGTATGTTTCTTGAAAAACTAACATAATTGTGAAAATAATCATCATGGATGTGGTTGTGTTCTACAAATGTGAACGCATACATAACTTTATTTTTGAGATTCTAAGGCTTAGCTACGTCATATTAGATAGAAAGATTGCCCATTCGATTTCACACGCAAGTTGTGGGCCATCCTTGTCTAGACCATAAACTTCTTTTTCTTTGGTCCCTTCCACCAGTAAGCCTGTGACTGAAACGGGAATTTATTTATTTAATTTTTTACATTGAACATTGCAGCCTTGCGACTTAAGGCCAGCAAGAGGGAGGCTTTTTCTCTACAAGCTGCGTTTTATATTCTAGTCCTAAAATTAACTTACTTGCACTTTGGTATTACTAACACACACTTAAGATCAGTTTTGTTAACACTGTAGAAATTGCTTACTTTACGGGTAGATATTTTTTTTTCTCTACATTCGCACATCATTCATACTTGTTTCACCCGTAAACTCTGGAAGATCTGAAACATCCAACCCACAACCCCACTTTCGCATACAAACAGATTTACTCTTTCCGAGCCCAACAATTCAGAATATCTCGGGGCGTCCGGCGCGTCGCTCGCCCCTCCGTTCGACGCCGAGTGCGACGAAGACCGTGTTCTGGAGGACCGCCCGTGCAGACGTGCGCGGCTGCGTGGGGCCACTTGGGCGGTGCGCGGGGCCTAATCGAACTCCCGCACCGGCGGGCGGTGCGGGCGGGCGGGCGGGCGGGCGCGGCGGGCGGGATCATGAGTGCACTTGAGCAAACGACCGCGGCTCCGCTCCCCGCGCGGGTCGCCCCTCACTGCGCCCTCCGCTGCCACCCCACGCCAACGCGGCGGCTGCTGCCAATCATGCGTTTCCCTAACTGCACCTCAGGTACTCGGATCGGCCGCCGAGAAAGCTCTCCCCCGGACCAAACTTATGCGACGAAGTGTCGGACGGACGCTCGGGTTGCGGGGCGACGGGGGGGGGGGCGGGGGGAAGGGCGCGCACCACGCGAGCCCGCAGGGCAAGGGCGAGCGGGTTTCAAATAGACGGCCAGGGCTCCGCACGCCCTGCTGGCAGGCGGCGGCGGTGGCGGCGGCCCGGCGGCGCGGTAGCGTCGGGGGCGGGACGGCGGCAGCGGCAGCTTAGGGGGAAGAGGGGAACCGGGCGCCCTTCGCTGGCTATTGTCCCGTTCCCCCCGCGCAGTCCGGAAAAGGTTGTTCCCGGGCGAGGTGGGTCCCGTCGCTGCCGCCCGCCGCCGCCGCGCCGCCGCCGCCGCCGCCGCCGCCCCGCGGGGCTCGCCGAGTTACCGCAGCTAATCTGTCCGGCCTTCGCGGACGTTACCGTTCTAGGAACGCGAGCTCTTGCCCGTCCTAAGCCCCTTCGTTCCCGTTACCTTCTCCTCCTCGTCCACCGCTACCGCCACTGGGGTCGCTTTGCGATGCTGCAGATTCTCCCCTGTTTCAAGAAGTTTAAAATTGGTAGAACATATTTTTCCCCTTTTGGATTTATACATTACAAAACTATCTCGCCGGCCTACATAGCAGAGCGTCGCTTATGGCTAAGGGCTGGAGCTGCCTAGACTCGAAGGCTCGCAGGTTCGCAATCCGCCTCAAAGGCATGGATGTTTCTGTGTGTCTGACGCTTGGCTCGTACGTGTTATCCCTACAGTCCCCCCCCCCCACAGTTAAAAGAATCACAGTGGTCACTACATGCATGAAGATGTTAAAAACAACCTAAAACTATGATCAGACATGCTCGAGCCAATGTTCAGCCCTCGTTCTTTTTAAATAAAATAATTAGATAATGTCAGTTAAGCTATTTATAATGCCCATTCCAACTTAGTTGAAGTCGAAAAAGGTGAAGCCAATTGGGCTATGAAAAAGTTAACTTCCCTACGTAATTTTTGTAGAGACAAACATTAATTTCATACAAAACTACAAGAGTTTTAAGATTGCAAAATGAATTTGGTAACTTCGCATTCAAACTACAATATTTACGTGTAAATTAAAAAATGTTCAATATTTGTAATTAATCGCAATTAGGTATTCTTCTAATATATGTCAATTATCTTCTTAAGTAGTAATAAATATCTGAGCTAAATCTACGACCACGCAACATTGGCAATTAACTTTTTCGTTTAGCGATTCGGAATATTGATTATGTTTATATCTTCGCACTGTTTTTCTAAATATAAACATTATTTAAACTTCAAACACTTAATTTGTTTGTAAAATTCATTTCATTCAATTGTCCACTGAAAAGGGTTTTCTTGACATTGATTAAAGATTTCTGTATTAAATGTTTTGCCAATTTGATTCAAACCAGCTCAGTCCTCTAAACTTACAAAAATAAATTGTAATTATTTTTTTTTTATTTTGCATACAAAAAAAATTCTCTGTTTTTTCCCATGAGTCGTGGTATCGTGGCTATAAACGAATACACAAACAACATCTAACCTGATCCAACCGTGCCACGAACTTAATTTCAGCCATCAGCGATATGTATAAAATTCCAGAGAGCTCATATACTATCACGCGTCACACCCGGATGACATTTCTGTCCCGCTTTAAAAAAGTAGATTTTTTTTCCTCGAAAAGATTTCACGTCCACGTATCCAATCTGCTGTGCTCGTAACGACGGGCTTACGACGGAGCCAGGAGTTGTAATTGCTGAGAATGACGCGGGTTAGCGCCGCGCGCGCCCTGCAATCAGGGCCGCCGGGTCGCGTAACCTTCGGTGAAGTGTTTCAACTCGCCCGACAAAGGGGCGGGGCGGGCCGTGGGGGTGAGATGGAGTGGGGGGCGGGGTCGGTGAAGGACATTGTTCCGTGGCTGCCGAGAACCGGACCCGCGATCGACCCTGCATCTCGCCGAGCGTAAGCTACCACTTACCCTAAACAAACATTGGAAATTTGACGTTAAATCACGGAGCCCACGCCCCGTAAATTAAAGTTGTCGTTGTATCACACGAAAATGTTCCCTACCTATGAGATTTCATTAATATTGCAAGATTTAGCGTTTAACCGTTAATTAAAGACACAATACTTAGAGTTGCGTTTTGTTGAATATTAGACTACTTAGCAGTTAAATAAAAACAAATAAAATTGAACACAATCTACAGTTACTTTGGGCGATAAAGATATTTGGTTTATTTCTACGTAGTAACTTTTTAAATTTGTTTTAATTTTCATCGGCAATAGCTTTGCAATTAGTAGTTCACAAGAATATGAAATAATATAAAGGTAGTAAAAATAAGCAAAGTGGACCCTGAGAATAGAGTTTGCCATCGGCCTTGGAAACTACGATGAATGTGGTTAGCCAGAAGGTCTTGGCCCGCTGCCCCTGGGTCCCCCGCCGCCCCCTGCCCCCCTCCAACAGCCAGTTGAGTACCTCGCCCTTCGAAATTCCAGCGTTGGGCCCTCAGGATCCCCACCTCGTCATGCCCTCACTTCCTGCCCTTTCAGTACTCGGGCTGTGGAACTTGCGTTTCTCTAGTGTTTTTCTTGGTTTTGGTCGACACTCAGACTTACAAAAAGATTGTCTTAAAGGCAACCGCCTGGGTTTAACAAAATGAGACGCCATTTAATTCAATCATTAATTTATAGACACTCCCCAAAAACGATGAAGTGGAGACTGGAGGAGTCAAAGTGATTTGAACCATGAGCCTTTCATCGAAGTTTCTTGGCAGATCACTCGGCTGATCTGCGGTTTTATTTCATATGGATTTTATATTTTACGATTACAAAAAGGTTAAATTTTAAATGAACAAAGGAAGTTTAAAACAATATTAATGGTTTGCTAATGTTTGGGGAAAATGCACCAGAATAAAAACGCAAAGCAACCAACAAAAGAGTACATGAATTATGTGTCGCTAATGCGAAGTGTTACTTTAGTTCTAGTGATTAATACCTATTTTTGTTAAAAATACAATCTTCATTATTAAAATTTGAGCCTTGTCATTACTGTACATTCTTTAACTCAGAAAGAAAGGATGCAGTAAGTGGCCATAATTAGTAAGAAGTCTACGCGGGCCTTAGTGGTTCACCATGAGTCATCCGCCTAGAGCGATAACGAAAAACAGGTAGGGATTTAATCCTTTGAGGTCCACTTTTTTCGTTCATTGTTTTTTTCCAAGGGGGGTCGGGAGCTGTGGGAAAGGAAAATTTATCGACGACCAGATAGGAAAAATATTCATTTACTATGTTGAAACATTACTTTTCTAAACCTAAATAACTACAGAAAAGCGTCATTTTCACGAATTGCGTTTGTTTTCGGTTATCTGATTTCGTGGAAAACATTATGAGCTCTGTTCTTTAGGAATTAACAAAAGGCACCTTCTATTTCTATAATCCATGGGCACGATTTTATGTTAATAATAATTATTTAGATAACATTTTCATTTTCCAGTAAAGCAGAAGTATTTAAATATAAAATTCTTTAATTTTTCAAAGAATTTCGATCTTAGTTCATGGTTCAAAAATTGAGAAATTTCGTATGCAAATAATTTCTCAACCATAACTAATTCCATTAGGATTTTTCACTTTATTTATAACGAAGGATGCAAAATAATGGAAGAAACAATAATCCACTGTTATTTCCATGCAATGTTACTGTTGGTGAAATATTATTGAGGTAGTTTTTGTAGGGTTATTTCTATTCTATTTCTATTCTGTTATTGACGGTAGCTTTTCTATAGGGAGACGAGATCGATATGTTCCCAAAAACATAGATATTGTTATACTAAAATTCGAGTTATGTAGCATTTGTTTTATTGGTTCCGTAGTTTCTAAAATCGTATATTTTATGCTCAAGTTTTTACGTGGTATGTTTATTTCATTTTTGAACGAAAATGTCTGATAATTAAAACCTTTAATATTTTGCAGATATCGTATAAGTGAACATTCCTTCAGTCAAAAGTGACCAACGAGTAAAAATAAGTCTATTCGAAATGTTGTATGATAAATATTATTAATTTTGTATCAATCTATAAACAGATTAATAAAAGTTTCTTACTAATTCTTTGATAAAATTTTTTACTTTGTTTTGCCTCTATATATAAGTTTAGTAAACACGAACATGTGTGAAACAAAATCACTCCCCTGCTTTGTGAGAACACCTAATTTTCGAGTTACTTATATGGTTTTTTAAAATATCTAGGATTAAAAAACCGATATTTTTGGGGCCCGATCATTCTGAACATTGATTTTTAAAAATTTAAAAAACATCATGTATTGTCGGAGCGATGTCCATCCGTAATGCAGAAACCAAGAGGAATTCGTGGTGACACAGAAAAATATTCTAGAACGGTTTGCTACTCGATCAGGCATTCGAGATTTATACAGACTTGGATTTCTTTTGTCCGCCCTGACACCTTGCCCACAAATAATGATCCTAGCAAATACATTTTAAAAATAATCTCACGAAAACGGCCTTGCTGCGTCCATGTTAGAAAAATTCATGCATTCTGCACATATATTTCTTTTGTTTACATCGACTTACTGAATGTTCAGTTCTAACATTCAAATGTTTCATCAACAAATTTTTACAATTACGTAAACATCTATAGTATTAATTGATCTAACTCGTTACTGTTTACAATCTAGACAATTAAATTAGCTTCATACACCACTTACTTTTTAAACATTATTCGGTGTAAATTACTCTATGATAAAGTTTTCAGCATAGAATCAGTTAATGAACAGTCCATCAACAAAACTTCGTTCATTCAGCTGAAAGTGAACCTTAAGGCGGCTGCACACATTCGTATTCGGCGAGTGCGATGCATGCCGCTCGCCGAATACGAAGTAGTGTGAACGGGTTGTTTTGCCGACCTCGCCAAGCGCCGAACATTCGCGTGTTCGCCCTACTCACCGCATTTCGGTGTTAGGATACATTCAAGGGGCGTAGCGAACATCGCCCGAACACATCCAGCTGTTGGGGATTTGGGCGAAAGATGGGCGTAACGTAGAAAAAAAATATTAATAATAATAATAAATAATAATAATAATAATAATAATAATAATAATAATAATAATGAATAATAATAATAATAATAATAATAATAAATTTACCCAATATATACAAAACAATTGTACTTAGAATATAATAAGAATAGTATTTAAAAAAAATTGATTTTTTAGTGTAAGTTGGTAATGCCAAAGTGCAAATAAGAACTTTTAGGTCTAGATTGTAATTGTTGTAAGAAAAAAGCCCCGCTGTAGCTGCTTAAGCCGCAAGGCGGCCAGCAGCAAAAATATAAAAACCCTGTAGATAATAAATCCCCTTCTTCACAGGGTTACTTGTGGGAGGGACAAAGAAAAAAGGATTGGGCGAGTAGTAGCTCGCTGGTAGGCGAATGCCGAAATGTGTTGGAGCCGCCTTTAAAGCTAACTTCAGTAATCTTTCGTCACCACAGATAATTTTTCCACGGTCTTCCTGGCCTTGCGCAGGCCGCGTTAGCACCTCGCCAGGGCCTTTTAGGGTACCAAATGGGCCGATTAATACTCGCGGCGCCTCGCGAGAGTAACGCCGGGCTTCCACAGTTTCGCTTTTGTGGGCGTCGCGCGCGGGACAAAGCGACCGCCGGGGCTTTGTGGTGACGCGTCTGCTGTTTTGCCGCGCGGCGAGAAAGACTCCGAGCTCGGGCCTCAAGAACGCACGCCGTCACACCGAGCCACTTTTTCTCGCCTCCCTCCCTCGGTTCGACCCTCACGACTTCGCGGCTTGCGTGAAGTTTGCATCTCCCTCAGGGATTGTGTAGGTGGACGAGACGGGAAGGTCGCGCTTTAATGTCATCTTGCTGTGCCGTGCTGGTTGTGGCGAGAAACACGCGTAGTTCTGCCATTCTGAACGAACAAATTGTCATTATCTTTCTTTTTTTTGGAATACTACTTTTTTTAAATATCATTACTTCTCATAGCATTAACTTGTTTCGACCCCTGAATTCACAGGGTTTGACATTCTGTTTTAAAGAAATGGCATACCATATAAAAATATCGTTTAGGAAAAACAATATTTTACTTCCAAGAAATGGCGTGTAGTTGTTGTTAGATTTTGAACGTGAAAACTGTGTTGTTAGATTTTTATACAGTGTTTGTTAAAAATCCACATTGAACGGATAAAAAGTACACGTTCATTTATTACTTTCTGCTTAAGAAATTCAATAATATTTTTAAGCTTAAATTTAAAATGAACATAAAATAATATGTTCCAGTTGAGAACCAAGTAATCAACGAAAGTTACTTTTCTGGGTTGAGATCAATTCCGCGAACTCGAAACATTACAATTGCAGGAAAAGCGCTGGTGGGTTTTCGTACGGTGTTTGGAATGGGTTAGAAAATATACACCATTATCGCCAGTAATGAGTTAATGAAATCGTCCAAACTGTTTATATTCAACGGCGTCATATTGCCTCACTATGATTATAGGCAGGAAGTTTTTTGAAAAACGAAGAAGGAATCAATTAAAAATATATTAACGTTCAATGTCTCGCAATTCATTTCACAAACTATTCTCTTAAAAAATTTTACTTGAGGTCCCTTTCAGTTTATCGAATTATGTTATGAGAATAAAAATACGAAAATATCGCAGAACAAGTTTTAGTTATCCAACTGTTTTTTTTCCAGTCCGTTCAAAGCTTTATCCCTGAAAAATGTTTTCTTTGGAAATTCATTCCGCTAATTCTCAGTCAGGAGCGTATCCATCAAGGAAGGAATTTATTTTTCGCAGCAAAATTGCTTTCCGTTACATACCGTCAAAAAACACCGCCAAAGACTAAGCATAAGAAGTCATATGGCAAAAGCAACGGAGCTGACCGTACCTAGTGACGCGAAAGGCATTTGCCAGGTAGTGGTCCCGAAAAAACCGCTGACTTTAAGCCGCAGCGTAATTTACCACAGTAAACGGCGACACGACCGCCTCCAAACCTCTGGGCTTGCCAGGGGCGGGCAACGCGACCATAAAGTTATGCATCTGAAACTGTAAAATTTTAGGCTAGTGCGTACTTTCTGTCGGCCGTTGCAGGTTTTAAAAGCAATCCTGCAATATTCCCAGAGCGCAGATTGGACGAGCCCTTCGCCTCGTTTTAGCGCCCCCTCCTTTCAAGGGTCGCGAAATTATGACCGAGAACCACTTAAGTTCCACGGGGGCAAACCACTGACGAGAGAAATTGGAAAATTGAAATTTAGACAGACGGGCTGACAAGACGTCCTCAGACGTTCCGAGACGTGAGACTTACTGTAGGGGCTTTGTTGCCACATTACTTGAACGCGCTTCCTCTTCAAATAAGGATGGTTAAAAAGTTGTGTGTTTCCATTGCCTTCTCGGGTAATGTTTTTAACAGTGTGAAACTGAAAGTTTCATGTGTATATGCGAATGTATGTAAGCACTGTGCGCCGTGTACATTTATTTTTCGCCGCCATTCGCACTTATAGAATTACGTGCCACCATTTTGCTACACGATCTTTCACCTTGCTCGAATTTATTTACAAATTCGACGTACTCGTGTAGACTTTTTATATCTACAAACAATGAAGGGCCTAGAATGATAAAATCCTACAAATGTAGATTCTAAAAAAATGTTTGTCAATCTTTAGAGATCTTTTATAGATAATCAATGAAGTCAAGATTAAAAATTAATTAATATCAGGAAGACTTCAATAATTTGTGAACAATTTGTGATTAAACTATGCGGCGAAAATGTTAGTTCGTTCCTTTACTGTCCGTAGAAGGAAGTGAACCACTGCGACTCAAAATTAACTGATGCATGTCAGATGAGCAGCACTCCGTTGTTTACAAAATAAAGAGAAAAGGGAAACATTGGTGACATTGAGCCCTCTCGCCGGTAGAGGAAGATTTTCTATTGCTCTGATTTTCAATTTACATATTTTATTAACTTTAAAAAGAATGGAAAGAAAAGTTAATACCAACATTTATAAAACGCATTTATTTGTTGGTAATTCAATTAATGCCAAACTTGATATACCTCGAAGAATAATTCAATATATAAACATCAAATTCTTCATGCTTAGGAATATTACGTTTGATTTATTTGAAATGTTTATTTTCGTGAAAATATACGAGTGACGAAAAAAATATTTGTAAAGTGGGATGCACTGATATTAATTAATTGTTACATTAACAACCAGCTCTTCGTTGTGTCACCATCACGATTACCCTTCATAATTAATTGTATCTCTCTCTTTTTT
>BOPP01000233.1:355723-376995 GCA_017312745.1 Gryllus bimaculatus | reverse complement strand
AGGCTTTGACGCGCCGGCGCGCGTGGCGGCGGCGTGGCGGCGGAGGCGTGGAGCTCTGCGCGATGCGGCCTTCCTGGAAATCCTGTGGGAACTGGCTTCCAGGAGGCGATAAGCCCCGCGCGAGCGTGATCGAGATGGCGTCGGAGGCGCGCGCGGCGGAGCGTGGAGCGTGGCAGTCGCCCCGGGGCGGAGATGGTGCCGATCGCTGCGGAGAACCAAGCCGCGCGGCGCTGTCCGCTGATAAGAGCTGGGGGGAGGGGGGAAGGCGCGTGAACTCGTTCAATATTTGTACGTACCCTTCAGTGGTCGCGGAAGTACGTCAAGTCTTGAATCATTCTGTAGTCCGTAGGAAAATATTTACTATTCAATAACAGAAACTGACTTCAAATTTCAGTTCTAAAACACTGTTTTCGGTGTATAACAGATATGTAAATTATGATAATTTTGTGAGAATAGATGTGTGGGTATATAATTTTGTGAGCCCTCTTTTCTCAGCGAATGGAAACATTCTGGTGGCCAAATAATTTATGTTTTTTTTCGTTTCCAATAATGCGTTTTCAATAATGTTTTCTGAACTTTCCAGATAGTTTAACAATTATATATAATTTATTACTGATATAAAATAAGGAAATTACCTGTAAATCCATGTGTTCAGCTGTATGTGTGCACATTAGGTAATGCAACATTAGATATTTCATAGTATTTTTTTGTAATAATCTTTTAAGACAATGCATTAAATATATGTGATATACAAGTTAAACTGTTTACAATTTGTAAGGTTTTATGAACGAACTGCACTTGGGTGCGTATAATTCCCCCGTCTTGCTCAGAATACTATAAAAAGCTGATTTTTCGGTTTAGAACATTTACATTTAGTAAAAACAATTTCCCTGGTTATAAACGAACAAGAACGAACTACACAGCCAATGGAAATAAGACGTTTGGCAGTTTGTAGAGAGAGAGAAAGAAAGAGAAAAAGAAGAAACAACACATGTTCTCCTATTCCAAAAGAAAATTAGTTATGGAAAGATGAAATAAGCTACGTTTACTTTCCTTTTACGCAATGACGTAATTGTAATTCACCATATGCCACCATAATGAACTTCATAAGTGTCTATAAAAAGTGTACGAAGTATTGAAATTAAATCATATTTTTGACCGTCATGTATGATGCCAACTTTCTTGGGAGACATCATCGTTTGATCACTACAGATAATTCTTTCAAAAAGTATTGATACGTAATCAAAATAAACTGGGGTTATCGCACACACCAGGCCCCTTTTCTGTAAGGTAGCAATATAACTTTGATATCAGTAAATTACAATGTAATACATTTAGTTAAAAAAATTGTGTTGTTTTAATTTAATTTCAACATATTTCTTGTAATATGATTTCCTCTTAAAAATTTATATTGCTGACTCACAATCATATATTGTTTTTGTTACTGTTTCTAATTACATAAATTAGGTACATAAAACATGTTAATTTAATATTTCTTGATATTTTAAATTTGCTAAATACTGTAATATGGCAAATTGTTTGAACAAGTGTATTACGAAAACAGTTGCTCTCTTCACATTCTGAAAGTCACTGACCCAAAAACAAATTCTGTATTAACATTTAAATAAGTCAAATCATCAAAAATAATGCTTAGAAAGATATTCTGAACAGTTGCATAGCACGTATGATAGAAAGGACGTATTTTAGCTGCTTGGTAGGTTCATTAAATTAAAAACAATGTGGAGTTTCAAGTAAATTCCATTAAAATATTACTCACTTCGTTGAATATCATATTCGATAAATAGTAAGTTTTGTTACTTTTGACATTCAAGTTGTAAAAGGTTTTTGAATTCGAATAAAAAAAGATAGTAAAAAATCTAGAACAAGTAATCTACTTCTCTTTTATAAACTAATATTCCAGCATAACGTTATGTGTTATGACTGACATGCGAATGACTTGTTGAAAATCGAAGTAAATGGCTTTCTTATTCAATTAATGGCTTGATTTCGCTTTTCGTATTTAATGATCTTTAAAGTCATGGTCTTTGATAAAACGAGAGCAGAGAAAAAAAAGATAAAAGTTTTCATTTGTAGGCTACTATTAAGTGAGTCAGTAACAACACCTAGTTATTTTAGTAATATTAAACCTTGCAGTATCATTTTCGAGCACCAGATAACATCCCGTTTCGTATTTCTCGTATTCATTAAAAAAGTCAATAAATCGTGTTCCACAGTTGTTCAACAGGCCATTTAACAGAATAGGTACCACATTTTTTTTTTTTTTGCATTTCGTTCTCTTCCATGCATTCCCGCGTTGAAATGAATATTGTCAAGTACCTTTTTCACTTGCTACACCCGGAAAGAAATAGAATGGCCCTATACAAGCGAATGTTTCCCCTATGCCACCTATTCATCGCAGTTCCTTTGAGGTCTGGTTTCCTGTCGCACACTATTCAGATTCGTGCTTCATACGCATTACACGCTCCGCGGCGTGCACTCCCCGTGAATCAAAACTGACCACCTCAACAAGAGAGGTGTTAATGCAGCAAGCGCTTTCATGGGTAGATTGAGGGGATTCACGCTATGACATTTAACAACAATCGAAATAATACACTTTTTTGTGCCAAAGGAACGGCTTTAATGAAATACAAATTTTCCGGTGTTATACCAGTTTGTTAGAAAATGAACTCCTAAGAGTTGCTATTTGATAGTCATTATGAAGAAATAAGTAAATAAAGATATATACTAACAAGGTCAATTGAAACAGAATATGTGTAAAACAAATTAAAAGAAACTGAGATGTATAGGTAAATGTTTTCTCTGTAAATAGGTGAAGTGAATCCAACATTTTGAAGAGTTCACACTACAACTAAACAATTAAAGCAGAGGTACTACTTCATTATGATTGCTTTTATACAATTTTTGATACAAAAATGACAACACAGCTATCCGGATGTCCGAGATCGTTAAGGCAGTAGTGCAGGTTCGAGTCCCGCCTCGGGCATGGGAGTATTTTTGTTTGTCTTTGGGTTGTCTTTACGTGTTGCGTTCATTCTATAACTCCCTCAATGTTGTCGCTACATGACCCAGTGGTTAAAAAGCGACCTAAAAATAAATATATAAAAATGACAATAAGCTTGTAAGAATGCGATGTCTGAAATATAAATTTCATAACTTTGTACTTAATAAAAAATGTGTAACCACTTAATTTGGGAGTTAAATCTAATAGGGAGTTTCGTCATAGCTATTTCTGTCTGGCACTCTCTTTGTCAGCTGGTGTTACGTATTTGGAACATACGTAATACTCCGCTCCCGGTGCCACAGTGTGCTTTTTTAAAAAGATTTTTACTTACTTCTTTATGGTTTTTCTCTTTGGTTTCTCGTACCAAAATTCTCATTCAGAGAAAATGAAAGTGAAACTTATTATAAATTCGTCAATATATTACTTACCGCAGAATAGTTGTGTAACCGCTTAATTTGTGTGTTATTTCGTATTAACTATTTCTGTCTCTCATACTCATCAGCCGTCGCGGCGTGTGCAATACTTGTCAGATACTCCGCTGCGACAGACTTTCAACATTTTCGCTCCCGGAACCCGTTCCCCCCCGCGCCACAGTGTGCTTAATAAAAAAAAGGTTTTACTTGTGTTTATCATTTTTCTCTTTGGTCCCTCGTACCGTAATTATCATTCAGAGAAAAAGAAATATAATACATTGAAAATTCTTTCACATATTACTTATTGCAGACTAGATGTGTAACCGCTTAATTTGTATGTTAAATCTAAAGGGATATTTCGTCATAGCTATTTCTGGCGATCCTCATCAGGTTGGGTACGTGCACGTATACGTGACATCTCCACGGTGTACTACTCAATAATTTATTTTGTACTTTTGTTCATGGATTTTTGTCTTTGGTTCATTGTCCCATAATTCTCGTTCAGAGAAAATGAAAGTGAAACATATTATGCATTCTTTAATATAATACTTATTGCTGCCTAGTTGTGTAACCACATAATTTGTGTGTTATTTCGTCTTAGCTCTTTCTGTCTCACGTATTCATCAGCTGTCGCCTCGTGCATGTAACTTTCCAGACACTCCTCTGCGACAGGCTTTCAATACTCTCGCTCTCCGGCGCCACAGGTGCACAGGGACAAGGGCGGGCGGTCAAGTGCGCTACACGACGTGGCGGCGGGGGCCCGCCGCCGCCACCGCACGCGCCACAAAGCGCCCGCATACATGTTCGACGCAGCCCTCAACGAGCCTCCTCCGTGCCTTATTCAAGATTTAAATCGTGATTCGACGTGAACCAACTCCCGTCGGCCACGGAACGGAGCCCGCCCTCTCCGCCCTCGCCGCCCTCGCCGCCCTTTTCCGCCGCCCTCGCCGCCCCCGCCGCCCCCGCCGCCCCCGCCGCACACGCGTTGTAGCGCACTTGGACCGCACCGCCCTTGTCCCTGTGCACCTGTGGCGCACGCGAGAGCGAGAGTATTGAACAGCCTGTCGCAGAGGAGTGTCTGGAAACGTTACATGCCACGAGGCGAAGCTGATGCAATACGTGAGACAGAAAGAGCCTAAGAACGTAAATAACACACAATTATGTGGTTACATTAAACTACGGCAGCAATAAGTATTATATTAAAGAATGCATAATAATGATTTCACTTTCATTTTCTCTGAACGAGAATATCGGGACAATGAACCCAAAGACAAAAATCCATGAACAAAAGTACAAAATAAAATTTATTGAGTAGTACACCTGGAGATGTCACGTATGACGTGCCACGTACCAACCTGATGAGGATCGCCAGACAATAGCTATGACGAAATATTCCCTTTAGATTTAACATCACAAATTAAGCGGTCTACACAATTCTAGTCTGCAATAAGTAATATGTGAAAGAATTGTTCAATGTATTATTATTTCTTTTTCTCTGAATGATTAATTAACGGTACGAGGGACCAAAGAGGAAAATGCATAAACACAAGTAATAAAACCTTTTTTTTTATTAAGCACACTGTGGCGCGGAGGGGGGACGGGTTCCGGGAGCCGAAAAATGTCTGAAAGTCTGTCCGCAGCGGAGTATCTGACAATTATTGCACACCGCGCGACCGGCTTGATGAGTATGAGAGACAGAAAATAGTTAATTTACGATAATAACACCCACAAATAAGCGGTATTGACACAACATTTCTTTGCGGTTAAGTAATATATTGACGAATTTATAATAAGTTTCACTTTTCATTTTTCTCTGAATGAGAATTTTGGTACGAGAAACCAAAGAGAAAAACCATAAAGAATAAGTTAAAAATCTTTTTTTTTAAAAAAGCACCACTGTGGCAACCGGGAGCGGAGTATACGTATTGTTCCAAAACGTAACACCACGCTGACAAAGAGCCCAGTGCCAGACAGAAATAGCTATGACCGAAACTCCCTATTAGATTTAACTCCCAAATTAAGTGGTTACACATTTTTTATTAAGTACAAAGTTATGAAATTTATATTTCAGACATCGCCATTCTTACAAGCTTATTGTCATTTTATATATTTATTTTTAGGTCGCTTTTTAACCACTGGGTCACCCTGTATAGCCGACAACATTGAGGGAGTTATAGAATGACGCAACACGTTTAAAGACAACCAAAGACAAACAAAAATTACTCCCATGCCCGAGGCGGGACTCGAACCCTGCACTACTAGCCTTAACGATCTCGGACATCCGGATAGCTGTGTTTGTTCATTTTTTGTTACTCAAAAATTGTATAAAAGGCAATGCATAATAAGTAGTACCTCTGCTTTAATTGTTTATTGTAGTGTGAACTTTCAAAATGTTGGATTCACTTCACCTATTTAAGAGAAAAACATTTACCTATACATCTCAAGTTTCTTTTAAATTTGTTTTACACATATTCTGTTTCAATTGACCTTGTTAGTATATATCTTTATTTTACTTATTTCTTCATAATGACTATCAAATGAAGCAAGATCTCTTAGGAGTTCATTTTCTAACAAACCGGTATAACACCCCGGAAAATTTTGTATTTCATTTAAAGCGTTCCTTTGGCACAAAAAAGTGTATTATTTCGATTGTTGTTAAATGTCATTAGCGTGAATCCCCTCAACTCTACCAATGAAGCGCTTGCCTGCATTAACACCTCTCTTGTTTGGAGGTGGTCAGTTTTGATTCACGGCGGGAAGTGCACGGCCGCGGAGCGTGTAATGCGTATGCAAGCACGAATCTGAATAGTGTGCGACAGGAAACCAGACCTCAAAGGAACTGCGATGAATAGGTGGCCATAGGGGAAACATGTCGCTTGTATTAGGGCCCATTTATTTCTTTCCGGGTGTAGCAAGTGAAAAAGGTACTTGACAATATTCATTTCAACGCGGCAATCGCATGGAAACCGAACGAAATGCAAAAAACAAAAAAAATGTGGGTACCATTCTGTTATAATGGCCTGTTGAACAACTGTGGAACACCGATTATTGACTTTTTTAATGAATACGAGAAATAGAAACGGTGTATGTTATTCTGCGTGCCCTCGAAAATGATACTGCAAGGTTTAATATTACTAAAATAACTAGGTGTTGTTTACTCGACTCACTTAATAGTAAGCCTAACCAAAATTGGAAAAACTTTTATCTTTTTTTTTTCTCTGCTCTCGTTTTATCAAAGACCATGACTTTAAAAGGATCATTAAATACGAAAAGCGAAATCAAGACATTTAATTGAATAAGAAAGCCATTTACTTCGATTTTCAACGGAAGTCATTTCGCATGTTCAGTTCATAACACATAACGGTTTATGGCTGGAATATTAAGTTATAAAAGAGAAGTTAGATTACTCTGTTCTAGATTTTTTACTTATCTTTTTTTATTCGAATTCAAAAACCTTTTACAACTTGAATGTCAAAAGTAACAAAAACTTACTATTTATCGAATATATTGATATTCACGAAGATGAAGAATATTTTTTAATGGAATTTACTTGAAGACTCCACATTGTTTTAATTTATGAACCTACCAAGCCAGCTAAAATACGTTCCCTTTCTATTCATACGTGCCCTATCAACTGTTCAGGGAATATCTTTCTAAAGCATATATTTTTGATGATTTGACTTATTTTAAATGTTAAAATACAGATTTGTTTTTGGGTCAGTGACTTCAGAATGTTGAGAGAGCAACTGTTTTCTCGTAATACACTTGTTCAAACAATTTGCCATATTACAGCTATTTAGCAAATTGTAAAATATCAAAGAAATATTAAATTTAACATTGTTTTATGTACCTAATTTAATGTAATTAGAAAACAGTAACAAAAAACAATATATGATTGTGAGGTCAGCAATATAAATTTTTAAGAGGAAATCATATTACAAAGAAATATGTTTGGAAATAATTAAAAACAACGCAATTTTTTAACTAAATGTATACATTGTAATTACCTGATATCAAAGTTATATTGCACTACCTTTACAGAAAAGGGCCTGGTGTGTTGCGATAACCCCAGTTATTTTGATTACTATCAAATACTTTTTGAAAACAGGGAAATTTTATCTGTAGTGATCAAACGATTGATGTCTCCCAAGAAACGTGGCATCATACATGACGGTGTCAAAAATATGAATTTAATTTCAATACTTCGTTACACTTTTTATTAGACACTTATGAAGTTCATTATGGCTGGCATATGGTGGAATTTACAATTACGTCAGTTGCGTAAAATGAAATAAACGTAGCTTTATTTCATCTTTCCCATAACTAATTTTCTTTTGGAATAGGAGAACATGTTGTTTGTTTCTTCTTTTTCTCTTTCTTTCTCTCTCTCTACAAACTGCCCAAACGTCTTATTTCCATGGCTGTGTATAGTTCGTTTTGTTCGTTTATAACCAGTGCGGAGGGGAAATTGGTTTTTACTAAATGTAAATGTTCTAAACCGAAAAATCAGCTTTTTATTAGTATTCTGATGCAAGACGGGGGAATTATTACGCACCCAAGTTGCCAGTTCGTTCATAAAACCTTTACAAATTGTAAAACAGTTTAACTTGTATATCAACATATATTTAATGCATTTGTCTTAAAAGATTATTACAAAAAAAATACTATAGAAATATCTAATGTTGCATTACCTAATGTGCACACATACATCTGAACACATGGATTTACAGGTAATTTCCTTATTTTATATCAGTAATAAATTAATATTAATTTGTTTAAAACTATCTGAAAGTTCAGAAAACATTTATGTGAAACGCATTATTGGAAACGAAAAAAAACATAAATTATTTGCCACCAGAATGTTTCCATTCGCTTGAAAAAGAGGCTCACAAAAATTATTATACCCACACATCTATTCTCACCAAAATTATCATTAATTTACATATCTGTTATACACCGAAAACAGTTGTTTTAGAACCTGAAATTTGAAGTCAGTTTCTGTTATTTGAATAGTTAAATATTTCCCTACGGCACTACCAGAATGTTTCAAGACTTGACGTACTTCCCGCGCGACCCACTGAAGGCTGTACGTACAAATATTGAAACGAGTTCACGCGGCCTTCCCCCCTCCCCCCAGCTCTTATCAGCGGACAGCGCCGCGCGGCTTCTTGGTTCTCCGCAGCGCATCGGCACCATCTCCGCCCGGGGCGACTGCCACGCTCCACGCTCGCCGCGCGCGCCTCCGACGCCATCCGATCACGCTCGCGCGGGGCTTATCGCCCCTCCTGGAAGCCAGTTCCCCACAGGATTTCCAGGAAGGCCCATCGCGCAGAGCTTCCCACGCCTCCGCCGCCACGCCGCCGCCACCCGCGCGCCGGGCCGCGTTCAAAGCCTCCGCCGCCGCCCGCCGCCGCGCCGCCGCCGCCGCCGCCGCCGCCGAAACCGCCGCCGCCGGCCGCCGCCGCCCCCAAGATCACCGTTCAAAGACCGACGCCGCCGACTTCGCGCTGCTTCGAGGTGCCGATTTCAGCGCGTTGGCCGGACACATTGGAAGCGGCTAGGCGGCTTGTTTGGTTACTGCTCAATCGCCGCCGGACGAGTCCGCTTCAAGTTTCCTTATAAAAGCCTGGAGACTACAATTGCGCGGATGGGACATAACTCTTCCGAAAACATTTCGTTTTCCGTTCTTGGAAGTATGTACATTATGCGCCGGAGGAGCCCAAAGCGGATCACAAGAACAAGCTCCCCGTATTTGGATGACGCAAAATAGACGCGATGTAAGGTCATAACCAGAGTCAAGAGACTTCCAATTAGCGACTGTATCGGGTGCTAAGGACTAAGCTCACGATGGAGGCGTTGCTTTACTGCTGAATGACAAAAATTCTCCGCGGGTGGTTAACATTCGCTCAGACGGTGACTGAGCAAACAAATTGCCATTAGGAGCTGCGTGAGGTTGACCCTGAGCGGCGTCATGGCAGACCGGCGCCGTGGGTGAGAGCGGGGAGTTTGGGCGGGGGAGGTTCGGCGGCGGCTCGTGCCAGGCTCAGTGCGAACGAAGAAGCCAAACAACGGAGAAGTTGACTTTGTGGAGCAGAACGTTCCGCCTTAGGCAAGAGTAAAACTTATTTACAGAACGCCAGGAATTACGTTTCTGCATAACGCGAAATTAGTTCATTATTTCACCAATAGAACCTGTGATTTTCAGAGGTTCCAAATGGTTATCTTTGACGGCCTTTTTGGTTTTGGTTAGGCGTAATACGTGATAGTAATGGACCTTTCCAGAACATTGAAATGATGTTGAAACAGGGGATGATGTGTATATTCATTTGCATGCGAATTTAAATTGACCCGGTGTTCTTACATTTATTGAATTTGACCTTTTGGCCTCTCCGGCAACCATTCACCCATATGAAGCTTCGACCAGGGGGGAGGATCTCACTTTTCCAGAAACGTTAAACGAAACGCGTGAATTCAGCCGCGCGTTCTATTGCAAAAGTTGCTCCATTGAAACTGCGTTTAATTTGCCGAAACACGGAACACGCCTTTCTGTTTATAAATGCGTTAAACAATGGACGGCGAATTCAATCAGGTTACACGTGGAACGCGTTTCCATTCGAGCGAAATAAAAAAGTGTATCGTAAATGCATTTTTCCGAGCTTTTGTCACAGGGCAGTAAACATGGCCAACATCTGGCAGGTTTAAATAAAAATTTTCATTTCCTCACGCGCGCAATATTTTCCGCGTGGCTCTGTCTTCCTCTGTGCCATTGTCTCGCACACCAATCAAATGACGGAATATCTCGTTGACAAAACGCTGTCCGAAATCTTACTCGTAAATATGGGCCGGTGGAGAAAGAGCAGGTCGGGGGCGGCGCGGTTGCGGTGCAGGAAGAGAGGAGAGGTGGAGGGGCCACCGTGCTGCGAGGGAGGAGGGGAGGGGAGGGGAGCGGCGCGCCGCGATAGCTCGAATCACTACTACACCAATTTTTCGCAGTGAAAGGAGTTTCGGTCGATCTGCGATTCCGCGACCGTAGCGACGCCGGGGGACGTCGGGGCGGAGGCGTCGGAGGGGCGGGGGGAAGGGGCCGTGGCGGGCGCTTCGATATTTAGGTGCGCGTGCCTTCGCTTCACCCCCCCCCCCCGCGACGCACCGTCTCCGGCGCGGCGATAAAATCGCGGAATATCGCGGACCCCGCGATGGGTCTACCCTCCCAGCCCCACCTCCGAGGCCGATGTGCCGCTACCTCCACCCCTGGCACCGTCACCCCGCCTTCCGCCTAGTCTCAGCTGTCACCTCCGCCTCCGCACCCACCGTCGCCGTCGCCGTTCGCCTCGCCTCTTCCTCCGCCTCCGCCTCCTTCCTCCGCCTCCGCCTTCTTCCTCCGCCCTCCGCCTCTTCCTCCGCCTCCGCCTCCGACTCCGCCTTCCGACTCCGCCTTCCGACTCCGACTCCGACTCCGACTCCCGACTCCGACTCCGACTCCGACTTCCGGGACTCCGAAACTCCGACTCCGACTCCGACTCCGACTGTCCGACTCCGACTCCGCACTCACCGTCGCCTCCACTGCCACTTGCCACCGCCCTTTTCCTTCCCGCGGCCCGACGTATCGACCTGTTTTATTACGATCTTGCCCCCTCCCCCCTTCGCCACCTCCCGCCACCCGACTTGTTTCATTCTCTCCTTTTCAGGCGGCTTCCGCCCCTCCGCGGCCGCCCTCGCCGACGCAGGCGGCGCCACCTGCCGCCCCGCGACGGGGTTGGAGGGCTGCCGGAGAGAATCGACCTTCTTAAATTTATTTTTATCTTCCTGCTCCGCGGGCGCGGCGCGCAGACTTTCACGGCGCGGCCCTGAGCTGCGGTATTGAGCTGGTTCGGTGGATGGGTACGCGAGGGCCACCGCCTCCGCACAGGCGCGTGCGGCGCTTGTAAAATTTGTAATGACAAATGGCACGTGGCGGATTCCAAGGAAGGAAGCCTTTTGAGCATCCCTACTCTAAGGAGGACGTCGTCTGGGGCGCTTAGATTTTAAAATTCAAACACGTCATGATTAGCCTTGAATTTAGCGGGAGATTCAATATAGATGCGTTTAAGTCGTTAATTGTCAGGAGATTGAAAAAAGAACTCACATTATATTTTAATATCAAGATTCATGATATCCATTGGAAGAGAATCATTTTTTCTATTTACGGCTTCAAACAAATAATTGTCTGAGAATGAAAAGTGGAATCTACACCTTTTTTAAGGATATGTTTAGATTTTTCTTATAAGCAGCTGCATAATCTGATGCAAATCTCGAAACAAAAAATGTACGATATTAATATATTTTAAACCAATGTCGCAATTTTAGGTAAAAAATACAAAGAACGGAAATTGATTTAGTATCACTGACGAATATCACCAAAAAGTATTATTATTAGTTGTTTAGCAAATCACAAGGTTACTGTAATTATTATATGTCTTAATGTCGCCAAGATTGAATACAAAACATTCACTTATACAAACATTTTTTTCAAATTGTAATGTATTATCTGATTAACTGTGAAACGGAATGGTATTTATTCTTCTTCACAGGACCTTTTTTCTGTTTTACCTTACACAAATTTATCATGTCAACTTTAATGTATTTACTGGTATGTTTCTTGAAAAACTAACATAATTGTGAAAATAATCATCATGGATGTGGTTGTGTTCTACAAATGTGAACGCATACATAACTTTATTTTTGAGATTCTAAGGCTTAGCTACGTCATATTAGATAGAAAGATTGCCCATTCGATTTCACACGCAAGTTGTGGGCCATCCTTGTCTAGACCATAAACTTCTTTTTCTTTGGTCCCTTCCACCAGTAAGCCTGTGACTGAAACGGGAATTTATTTATTTAATTTTTTACATTGAACATTGCAGCCTTGCGACTTAAGGCCAGCAAGAGGGAGGCTTTTTCTCTACAAGCTGCGTTTTATATTCTAGTCCTAAAATTAACTTACTTGCACTTTGGTATTACTAACACACACTTAAGATCAGTTTTGTTAACACTGTAGAAATTGCTTACTTTACGGGTAGATATTTTTTTTTCTCTACATTCGCACATCATTCATACTTGTTTCACCCGTAAACTCTGGAAGATCTGAAACATCCAACCCACAACCCCACTTTCGCATACAAACAGATTTACTCTTTCCGAGCCCAACAATTCAGAATATCTCGGGGCGTCCGGCGCGTCGCTCGCCCCTCCGTTCGACGCCGAGTGCGACGAAGACCGTGTTCTGGAGGACCGCCCGTGCAGACGTGCGCGGCTGCGTGGGGCCACTTGGGCGGTGCGCGGGGCCTAATCGAACTCCCGCACCGGCGGGCGGTGCGGGCGGGCGGGCGGGCGGGCGCGGCGGGCGGGATCATGAGTGCACTTGAGCAAACGACCGCGGCTCCGCTCCCCGCGCGGGTCGCCCCTCACTGCGCCCTCCGCTGCCACCCCACGCCAACGCGGCGGCTGCTGCCAATCATGCGTTTCCCTAACTGCACCTCAGGTACTCGGATCGGCCGCCGAGAAAGCTCTCCCCCGGACCAAACTTATGCGACGAAGTGTCGGACGGACGCTCGGGTTGCGGGGCGACGGGGGGGGGGGCGGGGGGAAGGGCGCGCACCACGCGAGCCCGCAGGGCAAGGGCGAGCGGGTTTCAAATAGACGGCCAGGGCTCCGCACGCCCTGCTGGCAGGCGGCGGCGGTGGCGGCGGCCCGGCGGCGCGGTAGCGTCGGGGGCGGGACGGCGGCAGCGGCAGCTTAGGGGGAAGAGGGGAACCGGGCGCCCTTCGCTGGCTATTGTCCCGTTCCCCCCGCGCAGTCCGGAAAAGGTTGTTCCCGGGCGAGGTGGGTCCCGTCGCTGCCGCCCGCCGCCGCCGCGCCGCCGCCGCCGCCGCCGCCGCCCCGCGGGGCTCGCCGAGTTACCGCAGCTAATCTGTCCGGCCTTCGCGGACGTTACCGTTCTAGGAACGCGAGCTCTTGCCCGTCCTAAGCCCCTTCGTTCCCGTTACCTTCTCCTCCTCGTCCACCGCTACCGCCACTGGGGTCGCTTTGCGATGCTGCAGATTCTCCCCTGTTTCAAGAAGTTTAAAATTGGTAGAACATATTTTTCCCCTTTTGGATTTATACATTACAAAACTATCTCGCCGGCCTACATAGCAGAGCGTCGCTTATGGCTAAGGGCTGGAGCTGCCTAGACTCGAAGGCTCGCAGGTTCGCAATCCGCCTCAAAGGCATGGATGTTTCTGTGTGTCTGACGCTTGGCTCGTACGTGTTATCCCTACAGTCCCCCCCCCCCACAGTTAAAAGAATCACAGTGGTCACTACATGCATGAAGATGTTAAAAACAACCTAAAACTATGATCAGACATGCTCGAGCCAATGTTCAGCCCTCGTTCTTTTTAAATAAAATAATTAGATAATGTCAGTTAAGCTATTTATAATGCCCATTCCAACTTAGTTGAAGTCGAAAAAGGTGAAGCCAATTGGGCTATGAAAAAGTTAACTTCCCTACGTAATTTTTGTAGAGACAAACATTAATTTCATACAAAACTACAAGAGTTTTAAGATTGCAAAATGAATTTGGTAACTTCGCATTCAAACTACAATATTTACGTGTAAATTAAAAAATGTTCAATATTTGTAATTAATCGCAATTAGGTATTCTTCTAATATATGTCAATTATCTTCTTAAGTAGTAATAAATATCTGAGCTAAATCTACGACCACGCAACATTGGCAATTAACTTTTTCGTTTAGCGATTCGGAATATTGATTATGTTTATATCTTCGCACTGTTTTTCTAAATATAAACATTATTTAAACTTCAAACACTTAATTTGTTTGTAAAATTCATTTCATTCAATTGTCCACTGAAAAGGGTTTTCTTGACATTGATTAAAGATTTCTGTATTAAATGTTTTGCCAATTTGATTCAAACCAGCTCAGTCCTCTAAACTTACAAAAATAAATTGTAATTATTTTTTTTTTATTTTGCATACAAAAAAAATTCTCTGTTTTTTCCCATGAGTCGTGGTATCGTGGCTATAAACGAATACACAAACAACATCTAACCTGATCCAACCGTGCCACGAACTTAATTTCAGCCATCAGCGATATGTATAAAATTCCAGAGAGCTCATATACTATCACGCGTCACACCCGGATGACATTTCTGTCCCGCTTTAAAAAAGTAGATTTTTTTTCCTCGAAAAGATTTCACGTCCACGTATCCAATCTGCTGTGCTCGTAACGACGGGCTTACGACGGAGCCAGGAGTTGTAATTGCTGAGAATGACGCGGGTTAGCGCCGCGCGCGCCCTGCAATCAGGGCCGCCGGGTCGCGTAACCTTCGGTGAAGTGTTTCAACTCGCCCGACAAAGGGGCGGGGCGGGCCGTGGGGGTGAGATGGAGTGGGGGGCGGGGTCGGTGAAGGACATTGTTCCGTGGCTGCCGAGAACCGGACCCGCGATCGACCCTGCATCTCGCCGAGCGTAAGCTACCACTTACCCTAAACAAACATTGGAAATTTGACGTTAAATCACGGAGCCCACGCCCCGTAAATTAAAGTTGTCGTTGTATCACACGAAAATGTTCCCTACCTATGAGATTTCATTAATATTGCAAGATTTAGCGTTTAACCGTTAATTAAAGACACAATACTTAGAGTTGCGTTTTGTTGAATATTAGACTACTTAGCAGTTAAATAAAAACAAATAAAATTGAACACAATCTACAGTTACTTTGGGCGATAAAGATATTTGGTTTATTTCTACGTAGTAACTTTTTAAATTTGTTTTAATTTTCATCGGCAATAGCTTTGCAATTAGTAGTTCACAAGAATATGAAATAATATAAAGGTAGTAAAAATAAGCAAAGTGGACCCTGAGAATAGAGTTTGCCATCGGCCTTGGAAACTACGATGAATGTGGTTAGCCAGAAGGTCTTGGCCCGCTGCCCCTGGGTCCCCCGCCGCCCCCTGCCCCCCTCCAACAGCCAGTTGAGTACCTCGCCCTTCGAAATTCCAGCGTTGGGCCCTCAGGATCCCCACCTCGTCATGCCCTCACTTCCTGCCCTTTCAGTACTCGGGCTGTGGAACTTGCGTTTCTCTAGTGTTTTTCTTGGTTTTGGTCGACACTCAGACTTACAAAAAGATTGTCTTAAAGGCAACCGCCTGGGTTTAACAAAATGAGACGCCATTTAATTCAATCATTAATTTATAGACACTCCCCAAAAACGATGAAGTGGAGACTGGAGGAGTCAAAGTGATTTGAACCATGAGCCTTTCATCGAAGTTTCTTGGCAGATCACTCGGCTGATCTGCGGTTTTATTTCATATGGATTTTATATTTTACGATTACAAAAAGGTTAAATTTTAAATGAACAAAGGAAGTTTAAAACAATATTAATGGTTTGCTAATGTTTGGGGAAAATGCACCAGAATAAAAACGCAAAGCAACCAACAAAAGAGTACATGAATTATGTGTCGCTAATGCGAAGTGTTACTTTAGTTCTAGTGATTAATACCTATTTTTGTTAAAAATACAATCTTCATTATTAAAATTTGAGCCTTGTCATTACTGTACATTCTTTAACTCAGAAAGAAAGGATGCAGTAAGTGGCCATAATTAGTAAGAAGTCTACGCGGGCCTTAGTGGTTCACCATGAGTCATCCGCCTAGAGCGATAACGAAAAACAGGTAGGGATTTAATCCTTTGAGGTCCACTTTTTTCGTTCATTGTTTTTTTCCAAGGGGGGTCGGGAGCTGTGGGAAAGGAAAATTTATCGACGACCAGATAGGAAAAATATTCATTTACTATGTTGAAACATTACTTTTCTAAACCTAAATAACTACAGAAAAGCGTCATTTTCACGAATTGCGTTTGTTTTCGGTTATCTGATTTCGTGGAAAACATTATGAGCTCTGTTCTTTAGGAATTAACAAAAGGCACCTTCTATTTCTATAATCCATGGGCACGATTTTATGTTAATAATAATTATTTAGATAACATTTTCATTTTCCAGTAAAGCAGAAGTATTTAAATATAAAATTCTTTAATTTTTCAAAGAATTTCGATCTTAGTTCATGGTTCAAAAATTGAGAAATTTCGTATGCAAATAATTTCTCAACCATAACTAATTCCATTAGGATTTTTCACTTTATTTATAACGAAGGATGCAAAATAATGGAAGAAACAATAATCCACTGTTATTTCCATGCAATGTTACTGTTGGTGAAATATTATTGAGGTAGTTTTTGTAGGGTTATTTCTATTCTATTTCTATTCTGTTATTGACGGTAGCTTTTCTATAGGGAGACGAGATCGATATGTTCCCAAAAACATAGATATTGTTATACTAAAATTCGAGTTATGTAGCATTTGTTTTATTGGTTCCGTAGTTTCTAAAATCGTATATTTTATGCTCAAGTTTTTACGTGGTATGTTTATTTCATTTTTGAACGAAAATGTCTGATAATTAAAACCTTTAATATTTTGCAGATATCGTATAAGTGAACATTCCTTCAGTCAAAAGTGACCAACGAGTAAAAATAAGTCTATTCGAAATGTTGTATGATAAATATTATTAATTTTGTATCAATCTATAAACAGATTAATAAAAGTTTCTTACTAATTCTTTGATAAAATTTTTTACTTTGTTTTGCCTCTATATATAAGTTTAGTAAACACGAACATGTGTGAAACAAAATCACTCCCCTGCTTTGTGAGAACACCTAATTTTCGAGTTACTTATATGGTTTTTTAAAATATCTAGGATTAAAAAACCGATATTTTTGGGGCCCGATCATTCTGAACATTGATTTTTAAAAATTTAAAAAACATCATGTATTGTCGGAGCGATGTCCATCCGTAATGCAGAAACCAAGAGGAATTCGTGGTGACACAGAAAAATATTCTAGAACGGTTTGCTACTCGATCAGGCATTCGAGATTTATACAGACTTGGATTTCTTTTGTCCGCCCTGACACCTTGCCCACAAATAATGATCCTAGCAAATACATTTTAAAAATAATCTCACGAAAACGGCCTTGCTGCGTCCATGTTAGAAAAATTCATGCATTCTGCACATATATTTCTTTTGTTTACATCGACTTACTGAATGTTCAGTTCTAACATTCAAATGTTTCATCAACAAATTTTTACAATTACGTAAACATCTATAGTATTAATTGATCTAACTCGTTACTGTTTACAATCTAGACAATTAAATTAGCTTCATACACCACTTACTTTTTAAACATTATTCGGTGTAAATTACTCTATGATAAAGTTTTCAGCATAGAATCAGTTAATGAACAGTCCATCAACAAAACTTCGTTCATTCAGCTGAAAGTGAACCTTAAGGCGGCTGCACACATTCGTATTCGGCGAGTGCGATGCATGCCGCTCGCCGAATACGAAGTAGTGTGAACGGGTTGTTTTGCCGACCTCGCCAAGCGCCGAACATTCGCGTGTTCGCCCTACTCACCGCATTTCGGTGTTAGGATACATTCAAGGGGCGTAGCGAACATCGCCCGAACACATCCAGCTGTTGGGGATTTGGGCGAAAGATGGGCGTAACGTAGAAAAAAAATATTAATAATAATAATAAATAATAATAATAATAATAATAATAATAATAATAATAATAATGAATAATAATAATAATAATAATAATAATAAATTTACCCAATATATACAAAACAATTGTACTTAGAATATAATAAGAATAGTATTTAAAAAAAATTGATTTTTTAGTGTAAGTTGGTAATGCCAAAGTGCAAATAAGAACTTTTAGGTCTAGATTGTAATTGTTGTAAGAAAAAAGCCCCGCTGTAGCTGCTTAAGCCGCAAGGCGGCCAGCAGCAAAAATATAAAAACCCTGTAGATAATAAATCCCCTTCTTCACAGGGTTACTTGTGGGAGGGACAAAGAAAAAAGGATTGGGCGAGTAGTAGCTCGCTGGTAGGCGAATGCCGAAATGTGTTGGAGCCGCCTTTAAAGCTAACTTCAGTAATCTTTCGTCACCACAGATAATTTTTCCACGGTCTTCCTGGCCTTGCGCAGGCCGCGTTAGCACCTCGCCAGGGCCTTTTAGGGTACCAAATGGGCCGATTAATACTCGCGGCGCCTCGCGAGAGTAACGCCGGGCTTCCACAGTTTCGCTTTTGTGGGCGTCGCGCGCGGGACAAAGCGACCGCCGGGGCTTTGTGGTGACGCGTCTGCTGTTTTGCCGCGCGGCGAGAAAGACTCCGAGCTCGGGCCTCAAGAACGCACGCCGTCACACCGAGCCACTTTTTCTCGCCTCCCTCCCTCGGTTCGACCCTCACGACTTCGCGGCTTGCGTGAAGTTTGCATCTCCCTCAGGGATTGTGTAGGTGGACGAGACGGGAAGGTCGCGCTTTAATGTCATCTTGCTGTGCCGTGCTGGTTGTGGCGAGAAACACGCGTAGTTCTGCCATTCTGAACGAACAAATTGTCATTATCTTTCTTTTTTTTGGAATACTACTTTTTTTAAATATCATTACTTCTCATAGCATTAACTTGTTTCGACCCCTGAATTCACAGGGTTTGACATTCTGTTTTAAAGAAATGGCATACCATATAAAAATATCGTTTAGGAAAAACAATATTTTACTTCCAAGAAATGGCGTGTAGTTGTTGTTAGATTTTGAACGTGAAAACTGTGTTGTTAGATTTTTATACAGTGTTTGTTAAAAATCCACATTGAACGGATAAAAAGTACACGTTCATTTATTACTTTCTGCTTAAGAAATTCAATAATATTTTTAAGCTTAAATTTAAAATGAACATAAAATAATATGTTCCAGTTGAGAACCAAGTAATCAACGAAAGTTACTTTTCTGGGTTGAGATCAATTCCGCGAACTCGAAACATTACAATTGCAGGAAAAGCGCTGGTGGGTTTTCGTACGGTGTTTGGAATGGGTTAGAAAATATACACCATTATCGCCAGTAATGAGTTAATGAAATCGTCCAAACTGTTTATATTCAACGGCGTCATATTGCCTCACTATGATTATAGGCAGGAAGTTTTTTGAAAAACGAAGAAGGAATCAATTAAAAATATATTAACGTTCAATGTCTCGCAATTCATTTCACAAACTATTCTCTTAAAAAATTTTACTTGAGGTCCCTTTCAGTTTATCGAATTATGTTATGAGAATAAAAATACGAAAATATCGCAGAACAAGTTTTAGTTATCCAACTGTTTTTTTTCCAGTCCGTTCAAAGCTTTATCCCTGAAAAATGTTTTCTTTGGAAATTCATTCCGCTAATTCTCAGTCAGGAGCGTATCCATCAAGGAAGGAATTTATTTTTCGCAGCAAAATTGCTTTCCGTTACATACCGTCAAAAAACACCGCCAAAGACTAAGCATAAGAAGTCATATGGCAAAAGCAACGGAGCTGACCGTACCTAGTGACGCGAAAGGCATTTGCCAGGTAGTGGTCCCGAAAAAACCGCTGACTTTAAGCCGCAGCGTAATTTACCACAGTAAACGGCGACACGACCGCCTCCAAACCTCTGGGCTTGCCAGGGGCGGGCAACGCGACCATAAAGTTATGCATCTGAAACTGTAAAATTTTAGGCTAGTGCGTACTTTCTGTCGGCCGTTGCAGGTTTTAAAAGCAATCCTGCAATATTCCCAGAGCGCAGATTGGACGAGCCCTTCGCCTCGTTTTAGCGCCCCCTCCTTTCAAGGGTCGCGAAATTATGACCGAGAACCACTTAAGTTCCACGGGGGCAAACCACTGACGAGAGAAATTGGAAAATTGAAATTTAGACAGACGGGCTGACAAGACGTCCTCAGACGTTCCGAGACGTGAGACTTACTGTAGGGGCTTTGTTGCCACATTACTTGAACGCGCTTCCTCTTCAAATAAGGATGGTTAAAAAGTTGTGTGTTTCCATTGCCTTCTCGGGTAATGTTTTTAACAGTGTGAAACTGAAAGTTTCATGTGTATATGCGAATGTATGTAAGCACTGTGCGCCGTGTACATTTATTTTTCGCCGCCATTCGCACTTATAGAATTACGTGCCACCATTTTGCTACACGATCTTTCACCTTGCTCGAATTTATTTACAAATTCGACGTACTCGTGTAGACTTTTTATATCTACAAACAATGAAGGGCCTAGAATGATAAAATCCTACAAATGTAGATTCTAAAAAAATGTTTGTCAATCTTTAGAGATCTTTTATAGATAATCAATGAAGTCAAGATTAAAAATTAATTAATATCAGGAAGACTTCAATAATTTGTGAACAATTTGTGATTAAACTATGCGGCGAAAATGTTAGTTCGTTCCTTTACTGTCCGTAGAAGGAAGTGAACCACTGCGACTCAAAATTAACTGATGCATGTCAGATGAGCAGCACTCCGTTGTTTACAAAATAAAGAGAAAAGGGAAACATTGGTGACATTGAGCCCTCTCGCCGGTAGAGGAAGATTTTCTATTGCTCTGATTTTCAATTTACATATTTTATTAACTTTAAAAAGAATGGAAAGAAAAGTTAATACCAACATTTATAAAACGCATTTATTTGTTGGTAATTCAATTAATGCCAAACTTGATATACCTCGAAGAATAATTCAATATATAAACATCAAATTCTTCATGCTTAGGAATATTACGTTTGATTTATTTGAAATGTTTATTTTCGTGAAAATATACGAGTGACGAAAAAAATATTTGTAAAGTGGGATGCACTGATATTAATTAATTGTTACATTAACAACCAGCTCTTCGTTGTGTCACCATCACGATTACCCTTCATAATTAATTGTATCTCTCTCTTTTTT
>BOPP01000233.1:336054-346199 GCA_017312745.1 Gryllus bimaculatus | reverse complement strand
CACCATCACCGCCGCCTCTGCCACCGCCGCCACCGATTTGCGTTGCCCCGAGGGGAACAAGGAGGACTCTCTTGCGAAGGGACGCCAGGGCCTTCCCGGACAAGCGCTCTGCCTGCACACTTCATGCCGTGATTGCCTCTGGTGACACGTCTGCATGAAATGGAATCATTGACTCACTTTCTGCCCTCGTTTATGAGATACGGGGTCGTAGGTTGTTTCATTTAATTACGATGATTCGTTCAACATTTGCTTTTAGTACTAAAAATATTCTTTCCCAAAGCTCTTTCACGATTTTTGAGTGTGAACTAGTGAAGTAAGTGTTTCGGTGTAGTTTTACGAGACATCTGAGGCGAAATACAAGTAGACATTTATGGAGATTGAGAGAGGAAGATCGCGAAAGACAGGAAGAGGGAGAAACAGAAAAAAAACCTATGTATTCAATTCAAAGAAGTCTTGAGACTACAAGAAATATACAAGTTCATTCAATCCCATATTACACACTTTGCGCCGCTTCTTTCGGTAGAGAGGGGAACAAAAATGAATTTTCTAACGAAAAGGGAAAAAGGCAAATATCAATTTCATCCAAACACCCTAAATAGCATTTATACATGCACGCATTCGATGTGTGTTGTGTTTGCGTGACAAGGAGAATACTTTAATTTCCGATCAAAAAAAAATTTGCGTCAATTTAATAAGATGAGAAATTCCTAGAAATAAGTACTTTGGAATTGAATGCCGCTTTTTCTGGAAAGTGAGAAATACTTTGTTGCAGTCTGCGCCATATGCATATTAAAACAAAACCTCGATAATTTCCTTGCATTTTCAGGTACCCCAAACCTATGATTCCACTTGAAATTGAAGCAAAAATTGCTGATTTCCTAAACCACACGGCGCGGCGGTTGAATTGAATTACGGCCATCTTTCTAATAATATAAACATAGGACGTTCGAAGTCGAAGCGAAAGTTGTAATGGGCGGTAATGGAGAACGGTTGCGGTTGGGAACCGACACCACCGCAAGGGCATCGGAGCAACAGCTGGAGGCGCGCGGGAAGATCGCACGCGAGTGTCGAAGAGGGCTGGCGCACGCACGCAACCGGCAGCCAACCCGCCCGCCCGCCACACGCTGTCGTCGCCGCGCCCGAAAGTTGCCAGCTACCGCCAAGGGCGAACCCCTCTCTCCTTGGCGAGACTTTCCGATACGCGAGGTCACATCATTGGTGTGCAATTATTTCGAAATGTTCTTTTAAATCTGTTTTTAGGGTGGAAATGATTTTTAATGGTAAATTTATTACCATATTACGTAATATTCATATTTGAAGATTTATTTTAAACTATAGAATTTTTGGTCCAAAAGATTCGTTATTTTCTGCTTCTAATTTTGAGGCAGAAGAGGCAGGTGTACATTATTGCAGTCATTATTTTATAACATTTTTATTAGATTCTAGAAATAATACTCTTGAAAATTACTCTTAAAAAATAGAAAAATTTCGAAAAAGTATTTGCGCGAGTAAAATTGTTTCCAGTTTATTTATTTTTTATATTTCCTCCTGTTCTTTCAACTGCACCATGAAGTACGCTCGGTTTTTCGTTGTCGCTAAGCCCAATCGATTTCTTGAGATAAACTACGCGTTTGATCTTCACTCAAACATTCAAAATTCGCTTGGAAGACGCAAGGTTTCGATGTAGGTCAAGACTAATGCTCAATTTCTACAGAAAAGACTCAATGCAATTAGCTAAAGTGGATTATATGATAAATACCTTACGTTTTTGAAACACGAGTTTGACAATTTGCAAAACATCTTAACATGTTTACTTGCAATAATAAATAAAATAACGTGAGTCAAATTAGAAGAAATTTTGGTTGCTAATGGTATGAATTTATGGATTTTAAAAATTTCCAAACTTTTTTTCAATTCAATCAAGGAATTTTGTTCTAAAGAATTGTAGAAAAACATTGAACTTTGCCAAGTTCGTTACATGAGAAACGTCAACATTTTTATACACTTTTGTGAACAAACTGAACCTAAAGTAACATTCTTATTACTTAACGTTTCGTTTCTGTTGATATATAAAAATTCGTATCTATACGCGTGCATTAGTTTTATTTGCGTGTACGGATAATTTCGTCATAAGTTCATTCGCCGAATGGTCACATGTGACCAAATTGTAAACTCACAATTATGTTTCAGAAGAAAGAAGCGCTCGAAAAATTAGGTCAACAAAACTTCATATTTTATTGAATATTAAGCAAAATGAGAATAGCATTAAACAACATTCTCTCCTTCCTTCACATCTACTGCTTCTAAAACAATGTGCAACTTCACTTTGTTAAACTGTTTTTAATGTATTTCATAGTATTTCTTAGTAAAGAAACTTTCTCGTCGGCTCGCTCTGAATAATAAACTTCTTCGCATCTTAAAATGTCTTGTATTAATATATTTTCCCCTCTTAGAACATGTGAAGTTCAAATTAATATGTTTGTAATCGCTGGAAGCGAGCAAGGACGTTCTGACCTGTGGCAAAGAAATATTCAAAACCGCAACAAGGTTAAACGAAAAGGATATTTTCTAATTTTATGAAAGATTTTTCCAATAAAAGGAAGTCTTTTTCGTAAAAAAAAAATTAAAAGTCGAACATTTATTAGTATTGTTCTAATGGAGTGCAGAATTATTCAAAGCCAACATCTAATATTGTTCCTATGCTACGTACAGAATTTTTTCCTTTGTGCTCAACCACTGTCAAGTGTAGTAGACCACCTTAAATTAGTCATCACTTTCCTATTTATCAGTAGCTCAGAAAGAGACACCGGCGCCTGTCGGTAGCAACTGGATGGCGGCCGACGTGATTTCCCTCCAGGGAAGGAGCAAAGTTCTTGTGAGTCAGCGACGACGAGAAGTGGCGTGTTTAAGCCAAGCCAAGCCAGAGCCGCAGGCAGGTAAAACCCAGCCCCTACCCCGTGCGTCGCTGCCGCCAGCCACGGCGCGCTCACCTTTCCCAAAATAGCAACAGATAAGCTGACCCTCCCGGTGCTGTCCGCTTGCCGGCGAAATGCTGTGCCGTTTTCCTCTTACGCGCGTGCATTTGCTGTTGGAGACGTTAATGCTAGGGTACACGCGAAGCTCATTTTAAAAAACGATTTCCATTGCTTCTCGTTTTCAAAGGGTATATGGCTATATTTAATGGTTTTTAAACAATATGGTAGATAATAATAAAAATAACAATAAAATAACAATAAAATAATAATAATAATAATAATAATAATAATAATAATAATAATAATAATAATAATAATAATTGTATAATATATGTGCATCGGCCATTTCCGACCCAGCTACACAATTAACGTGTGTGAAACTGTGGTATATCTTTCCGTAAGACAAGCTTGTTTTGCCTTGAATTTTGAATAACGGAGTGAAGGGACAATCACAAATACAACCATGCCCACGCACGATTAGAATCTGCAGCCTCCTCGGCGCAGACGACGGCTACCGCAACCGTCTGCAGCTCTGGGCCAACTTTATCTTTATTATCTTTAATATAACAAAAAGCGATCAACAAATGTAGATTTTTTTGTGTCATATTGAATGAGGACGCGGTCGAGTCCTCGTAAACACATTATAGTAAACAAATTAAAAAGTAGTTCTCATTGCAAGTTCTTGAAGGGTAGTAATAAATTTTTCTCGCGTTTGCAAATATCAAAAGTAATTGTAGAATGATTCATGTGCCTCATCTTCGGTGGTTGACTGGGGGGTCATCTCCACAAGATATACTGTTTAGTATTTCACAATATATCGTGGCGTTTTATGCACTTTAATAACAAAAACACACCGGCATGCAGAGGATACCTAATAGTTTTATGTTTGTTTGGTTTTTTTACTGTAACCTCCATTCAAAATTCTAGTTAATGGATTGCCCTCGTGAAATATTGTCCTATTTACACCTCTACTGCAATACAGTTATTCCGCTCGGAATTCGGATGGAATATTAATGAATCGCTAATTTCCAACCGGGCGACAAGCCGTTCGCTGAATTTGGAGGAAAGAAAGAACGGGCGTTTTCGCCGGGGGGCGGCATCCACTCTTTGTCCCAGGCCCCGCCGGGAACCGCAACACGCATGCACATACGCACCCTGCTCGCTCCCCGTGTCGCCCGACGATTCAAGATAAATTGCAGCGCAAGTTCATTAATTAAATCAGCAATTTTCACGGGACGTAATGCGATAATGGTACTTTAATTTGTATTTATCTGCAAATATGATTACCGTTCATATTAAACCCGTGTAACTGTAAACGAGGTACAAATTCGAACCCTGTTCGCATGACAATGAACAGCAGCACGCGGCACAGAAATAATTCTGCTTTGTCCGGCGGCTGTGGGCCGTCCGTGGCGCCTGCGCCGCGCAGCTAGCGCTGCTGCGCGTCGGCCCCGCCAGGCTGCGCAGCGCAGCACAGTACACTACACCCCGCGCTGGTCGCTGCGCAGACGAACTCATTCGCACCAACAGACGATACTATTACACGCAGTGCTTGATTTGTAAAGTTTTTGGTCCCGACGTAATTGTTAATTTAAGAGCAATACGAATATATTTGTAGTATGATTTAATAATTATTTGAGAGCTACTGGGACGCCGTTCCGTCAAAAATTAAGTTCTGATCACGAGTGTTTTGTTTTCCGCGATTCGTCTACGGACTGTAATGACTTAAAGAAATGTATCATGTTTTTGTTTATTGCAATTTAGTTTTTTTAATTAATTTATTTTAGATCGTTGTGCAACTGCAAGTCGGTATTCTTTTATTTCGTCTAATTAATCCGTTTAAAATTTTTTGAAAGTACTTCTAATTACTGAACATGGAGAATTAAACCAGTACTTATTCTATCTTTTGGATGTCAATGTGTTTCTTAAATGTTCCTGTACGAGCAAAACTCGTCATATTTTAGTTTACGCGGTAAATTATTTGAGGCGAAGGACTAGTGAAACTGGAAATGAATAGTAGTATTCACTTCGACTGAAGCTGAAGATGGGTTTTAAAACATACGAAGAAAAGCATGGAAATTAGCTACAAGAAAAAAACACAGCAAGCATTTAGTAAACGATTATCAATATTTCACTCATTTGCGTATTTTTAATAATGCGTGTTTCACAATTGGAGCTCTTTGTCTTTCAAAACTTCACATTTTTACTGTAATAATTTTGTAATATTTTCTTTGTTTCTTATAATTTTATCATCATAGGTATTGATTACAACAAATTAATTAGCAAACCCTATTTAATAAGACTATGTGTATTTCGTCAAAACACCAACTGAACATAAAATTGTATTCCTCAGTTGAATTGTCAGTTGAATTGCACCATAAATTACATAAATAATGAACTGGTCTATTAACCTTTTAGTTAACCAAAACTAACAATGAGTGAATACTTTACTCAAGTCAATAAGTAAAGTATATTAATAAGATATTCCAAATTATTTTCCAACAATATTTCATTGACGATCGGATTATATTGATTATAAAAAATTGCAAGATTTTATTACCACCTGGAAGACAAAAATAAGTACCTGCGTGTGTTGACATATTTGGAACTCAAAATTCAAATCTCTCTTCAACTTAGAACTGAAGTTTTAGATGCTAAATGTGGCTCGTGATACGAAGAATCCTTGAACCAATCAATGTTTTATTTCTAAATTTGAACCGGAAATAAAAATATTTCTGGCTGGGTAATGTTCGTTTACTTCCAGAAGAGAGTCAATATCAGAGAAAAATTGGAATTGATTGACCTTTGTGCACTATTCAATGGAATTTGCGTGAGGGTTAATTTGATTAAATAATCAATTGAAATGTTAATACATGTGTGAATATTGGTTTGTCATACTGAACACACGGGTTATTTCACGAAAATAAGACCCATAAATTCTTCTTTCTTTTCGGTAATAACATTAATAATTGAAAGCACCCTCTAATGATTTATTATATCTATTTGCTAAATGGACGCAAGCAAAAGAGAAAATTTTATGACAAAAAGCAATTTAAAACAGTATAAGCAATAGTCTCTTGAACCGCATGTCAAGTAAGATTTTTCTTAAATTTAATTTAAGAGATACTTTTTTCACCTAATGGATTACGAAAAACGATGTCACATGATAATAATTATTCAAACAATTTTGATCTGGAGAATATTTTTTAAGAAAAGTAACGTTTAATTTGAGAATGAACATGCCGGTTTTTAAGCATTTCTCTGTCTTCCTAAATTCAATAACACAATATTATACGATAACTAAGAACTCAGAAAAAGATGATTGATATTCTGTATTAACTGATTTACAAAAATAACACATAACAGAATTCCATATTAAAAAAATAATAAAAATGGATTAAATGTATACATTTCTGCGTCAACATTTTCGTGTTTAGGTATTACACTCAAATACGAACACAAAGGTAGTTAGACAAACACATGAGGAAAACAAATTTTATCATAACAAGCAGACATGCATGAGACACTCCGTTTTGTTTACATTTGCTAAAGAGGAAAATAGTATATATTTGAAAACATTGGGGAGGGGGGTGTCTTGAAAAAGTGGTGATAAAATAAGAAGTCATAAAAATGAAATAAATGGCTAGTCGTCTATTATCTTCACAAAAGAAAGGCTAAACATATAAGACCAATGCAGTTTAAAAGTTATCGGAAATGAAAAACATGAAAATATCACATTTTTATAAAACACCCTAGCAAAACAAATTTTAAAACTGTTATATTTTCCGCCTTATCAGTTATCATCTGCGGTCATTAGTCGTGTTAACATGGTCGTATGGGGTAGAAATTTAATATGAAGAATTTGATTATTTAAGAAATGTCACAAAAAATCATAAGTTAGTAGTTTTCATTACCTTCTCACAAAGAAATGGCCGAAAAAAATTAACATAAAAAAACATGTAAAGAAGTCTAAATAGTTGTGTATGCACATTAGTTGAAAGGTTGGGTAGTTAATAATATAATTCGCATTTACATGAAAATTAACAACATTGCAGGCATATTTGAATCAATAAATCACGAAGAGATTCTAGAAGCGTAAAGACGTCAATTGATTTTTGCCCCTGTGAACGTACTTAGAGGCACTATTGGGATGATATTCGAAAGCAATGGAAACGAACCTAATTATAAAAGAAACCGCGTTACTAGCAAATAATTAGAATTATGAGGGAATTTGAATTCACGAAGGAATCAAAACACACAAATGTTAAACGAGAACTAACTGGCAGGAGAGAACAGAGAAAAAATGAATATTTTGTGATAACTTACAAAAATAACTTAGTGAAAATCATATAAACAATCATTAAAAGTTGAAAAACTTTCTGCTTCAACATATTCATAAGCATTCCAAACAACTACGAATGGTAGCTGGACAAACAAATGTGTCTAACAAAGAAATAACAGAGAAATTACACTTCCTAAAACCCGATTGGACCAATAATTCATAAAGAAATTGTTAAGAGTAAAAAGTCACTTCATCATTTTTACCAATGTGAACATACTCATCAACAGCACTGTTGGGTAATATCCGAAAGATTAAAACGAACGAAATTGTAAAATAAGCTGCGCACCTGGAAAATAAATTGAATTAAAATTGTATTCACAAAGAAATTAAAACACTTCTTATACGATTACTAAGGAGCTGAAAACTTAGAAAAACGGAATGGTATTCTGTGTAAATTTATTCACAAAAATAACAACGAAATTCATGTAAACGAGAATTTAAAAAATGAACTAAACGTTTAAATTTGTACCTGAACATTCTCATATGGAGGTATTACACGTAATTCCACTATGAACGGTAATTGGGCACACAAATTTTCGACAGACAAAGTAATAACAAAGAAAATTCACTTGCAAAGACCCGATTCAACGAAATAATCAAAGAAATCCCTAAGCGTAAAAAGGTCAGTTGATGATTTTTACCAATATGAACGTACTAATCGACGGCACTGTTGGGATGTTATCCGAAATCGATGACAAGGAGCCTAATTGTAAAACCGACCCCGCGCCGACCTGCGGTCGAGAGCCGGAGACAAGTGTCGAAGGGTGACTCGGCGGGCCTCGGCGTCCGAGTGACCTCGTCCGGCGAATCGCAAGTGCGCGCAGAAGAAGTCAAAGGCGGAAGCGGCAAAGGGCGGACGACAAGACGACCGCGCAACAGGCGGCTCCTCCTTTCTTCCTCGTCTGCCCCATAATAGAATTATTTTCTACAATTGACACAAAAGGTGCATTATGGCGCGCCGCGACGGTGCCTCCGTATTCAGTGCACAATTCCTCCCCCCCCTCCCCCCTCCTCATCCACCCCTACTCACTCCACCACCCCGTCGACACCTTCACCGTAATCCGCCCGTTCTACATAACAAAAAGCGCGCACCGAAGACTCTACGCCGTGATTGCCTCGTGCGGGCGCCGACTTGGCCCCCGCCCGGGTGGACGCCCGCGGCCGCACGCTGGGAAGTGTTCGGGCGAAGGGTTTCAGGTGCATTGATCTCGCCCGTTGTATGCGCGCTTTTGGTCAGGTGCGTCTTTCACTGCAGTTACTCAAAGGCAAGCACCTCTTTCAAGGAGGCTCAAATGCATGGAACCCGTTTCTTCGATAATGGCGACACTTTTTGACTCCGATTAAACGAAAGCGTATCGTCACGCTACGGTTTCATAACATATACAAATCATTTATCGAATATACGTTGTAATACATTTTAATGTGTTATTTTGCTTCTGCTGGCCTAATTTTTTTGCGACTGATCAGGCGTATGATTCTTACGATGTATGATATTTCTGAGGTTTCATACGAGTGTTTATTTTTAATAAATTTTAATTAATTTTTAGGGTTAAACAATTATTTCCGCAACTTTCCAAACATTTAATTTTAGTACGTTTTAGCACCTACATGCTGGATGGAACATTTTATATTGGTTTACATAACACGCTTGATTAGATCATGACATCGGGTAAGGCAATGTTGGAACGAGAGAATTTGTCACCACGGGTATTGAGAATTACTTAATAACACTTGATAACCATCGAATTCTTTAGAACGAATTTCTTCCATTATGTTTTAATAATAAATATAAATCTGAGTAATAAATAACCGGTTCTTTCGTATCGTGGCTTCAACTCTCCCGAGAAACACAGTATGTCGTGAAATTAAAATTTTCAAATGTGGAAACATTAATGAATAATTTAGACATGTTCCTAATATATAAAACTACTCCAGTTTGTTATGATAACGCAACTTATTAATAATAAACTCTGGGAATAAACATTCAGAAAGCAGGAAGAAATATTGGGATTCACGGTACAATTTTACAAACCAAACTACAATACCGCACTTAATAAAAATCAACCAGAAAAACGTAAAGGCAACGTGTAACTCTGAAACACATTCCGCAAACAAAACAAAGTCGTTGCAACTGATTGATGTTTACAAATTTCCGACAACAGACATTCCCGAAATCACGGCTTATGTTTGTTTGCCGAATTTGGATATTTGAATTCATATTAGATAATTCACCATTTTTCCGCGCACAATATTTTTTGTTCTTACGAAGCACGGGCGAATAAAATGAAAATGTCCTATTTGACGTACATTTATTGACTAATTTAAGTTTTTCCTTCAACCGTAAGAGTGGTAGAAGATTTTATAAGGTCGCCAACAACAATACACGCTTACTAATTTATTTTACGAATCTCTAACGATCACGATAAACGGACAACCGCAGAAAAGTACCCAGACTGTAGTGTTTATGCTACCCAACACCGCCTACGCATCTCGTCCCGCCCCGCCACGCGCCAAGCCCAAAGCACGTGTCGCGCCGATCGCTCGCCCACACGCGCGCGCGTCAGTCCATTACAGGGCGCGGAATGCGCGCGGCGGGGCGCGACGCTGCGCTGTTAATTAGACACGTAATGGCGGCCGCGTGTTATGGCGGCGCGCTGCCAACAATGTGGCCGGGCGGCGTCATCGATCGAGGCGCACGTGCACGCGCCTGGATGCATTGTTGGGGCGGGCGGTCGGTCGGACGGGTGCGGGCCGCCGCCGGGCGGGCGACAACACGACTCACCTCACCTGGTCGGCGCGGGGGCCGGCGCGGGACTCCGGCCCGGCGC
>BOPP01000233.1:324536-336029 GCA_017312745.1 Gryllus bimaculatus | reverse complement strand
ATCGTCGGAGTATACTACCAGAAATGGCCCGAGTTGGCTACCAGTGTCAACCTTCTCCCAATCGTATCTGAAAGCCGAAAATACGCGAAGCGTCACAAAATCTTCTCTTATTTGTCACCACCCCCACCTCCCCAGAGACGTACCACATCGCTGACATCAAACAGTCCGCCAGATCACTGCTGACGAGCTGTCCAGAGCTTGAAAGCGCAGGCCTCCACCCGTGCTCATCAACATGTTCGCCGCACTCTCGAAACCGCCGAACTTCGAGGCAGTGATGCCGCAGTAGGTGACCCATCCAAACTCGCATCTGCGCAGGACTTTTCGGCCTCACCTTCGCCCGGCGAGTTCGCGCAAAAGCTCGACTCAACGGCCATTGCCTCCTGCGACCTATAAGTGGCGGAGCATGGAAGGCGCCCCCGGCTTCTGCGAGAGATGCTGCAGATGGGGACATACTCGCAAGAACTGCGAATACCCCGTTGAATGCAGATCCTCACGGGAGAGGCACCCGCCAGAAAGGCTCAACGAAGACGCCCCATACCGTACTTGGCACGCCCAAATGCTGCAATTGCCGGGCAGGCACACGCATCCTATCACAAAATGCGAAAGATGCACGCCGTTGCAAAGCGTCCATCGAGGCAGTGAAAAGGAATCTGTCGAGATCTCCACAAGTCGCGACGCCCCTTCGGGCGAGGCTCCTCGGCAAGAGAGTACAGCGGCAAGGCGACCCTCTCAAGGTAGCGCCCAGCCCTCCCCTCAGGCCCCCGCTCGCCGCAAAAAATAAACCGCGCAAGAGACGCTGGTTTCTCGCGACTCAATTGGGGTGTCTCTCGAAGACCAATTCGGGGAATATCCACCTACTTACCTGCTTCTGCCCAACAATGCGTCAGAAAATCTAAATCTTCCTTTCATTGCAAGACCGCTGCGGACATTGACCGGAATTTCAAAGTGCGTGCGAAAAGACCCAGTTGATACCAAACTTTTGCTATCGAGCCACCCGACATACTGGCGCGCAGGAAAACGTGTTTCGTGAATCACATCCGTATTCACGATAGATGCAGTGTATCCCGAGACCCCGAGGTCAAGCGGGGCGGTGTTGGCGCTCCTGTCCGATGCGACATCCCCCCACTCGAAGTAACGACCCCACCTGTCACCTTGCGTCTCTAATGGCATCTGTTGCAGTTTGACGTTGGCCGGCCCGACTGACAATCGGCGTCTGCTTCTACTGTCCAAATCAGCAACTAGACACAAGCCTGATCCGATGCGATACTCGCGTTAATACAAATGTTCTCATTCTAGAGATCTTAATCAAGAACAGACAGTGGGCTCCTCGGTGCGCAAACCCGAAACGGCACCCGCTTAGCCAACTACAACGACGACGAGACGTGGCGTATACGATGCCCCCGAAAAAACCCACACTATTAAAAAAAAAACCCGTCGACTGGGAAATCCGGAAATTATCACCTTTGCATCGCGAAAGAATTACTGCGAGCCCCGCTTCGATCTCCATCGTTTCGATCACAGGCCAGTCTTAACATTCGTGGTTCGTCTTTCGCGCAGCACGCGCGAAACAAATCAAAATATCACACGACACCAACTGGCCGTTTCACGCTCATATAAGCACCGCTGCTGAGCGAACAACCCGCTAAATTCAACGGAGAAATCATAGCGCGTGACTCACATTCCACTTCCGCATTCAGAACATCTACAAATTTCAAATACAAAATTACCCAACCGGAGTCACGTCCTGAGCAAATGAGCAGAGAAGGACCGCTGCGAAGCTCGCAGATTTCTGAAGCTACACAGCCGCTACCTGGGATCCCGCGGACGGGAGCGCGGCCGAGCTCTCAGCAGAGGATTCCGTAAATCTACAAGACGAGAGAACCCAAAGTGGTTCGCGCACGATCGAATCAACTTCGTGAAAAATCTTTGATTATCTAAGCGCTGGGCCGCAAGGCGGGATCGTAAACCGCCCGCTCCGCTCACTCCACACCACATGCCCGCCCGGTCCACACGCGCTATGCAGCCGAAACGCGTGAGGACGACCGCGAAACAGCGAACTCTTCGCGGAGACCTTGAACGCAGTCGCCCATTCGAATCCGGCGAAACGACTTCGGGACCAGAGCCACTTGCACGTTTAACCGACTACCTGATCCACCAGGCCCGAGCACCTCTGCCGACGAGTGACGGAAGGAGCTCCGCGAAACGTCTTGCGATAATCTCAATATCGGCGCATAGGCATGCGGCGGACGGAATAACAGCCGCCCAGCCCGCGCGCTCCTCGGCGCCGACAGGTGGGAGTTCCTGCCGACTCTGTAAAAGTGTCACCTAAGCGCTAGAACTCCCCAGAGCGTGGAAAATCGCGACATATCCATGATACCAAACCTAACAAGGACCAACTTCTGCGAACCGGCTTACAGACCAATTATCCCTCTCGCTTCTTGCACAAAGCTTACGCCTAGCCTGAGGGCCTTGCAACGGAAATACGCCGTCTTAAGCTTCTTAGAGAGAGCAATTCGATTTTTCCGAATTGGTCTAAGTCCGCGCAAACAAACTGACGCGGCTATGTTACCGAATCCGCTCTCTTCGAAAAGCGGGCAAAGACTTTGCCATGTGGTTTTCCTTAGGACATGCGTCGGCTTCGATTCTGTATGGCATACGAGGGCGCTCGCGCGTCTTCGACATTGAATCACGACTGCTACGTCAGACTGATATCGCCAGCTTCTTGACAGAAGACAATTCAAGGTTCGCTCAATGGCGTACATCTCCACAAGCGAGCCGCAGTCGCGTTGCCTCAGGGAAGCTGCTCTACCAACAATATTCGGGCCTGTACGGTCAACGAGCGCCCTTTTCCTGTTGAAAAAAATACCCATTCAAACAATTGCAGGCCTCCGTTCACCCCCGACCACCAGGTTCTCACTAATGGTTCGCTTCGTTCATCGATTCGCCGCTGAAAGTGAAATTGGTCTTTTTATTTAATTTGTTAATAGACCACCGATCTCTACTTTCTCTCTCTCTCCTCTCATCTCTCTTATTATATATATATATATATAATATACTTAGTATGTATAGATATCTAGTATATATATATATATATATATATATATAATATTATATATATAATATATATATATAAGAGAGAGAGAAAAAGAAGAGAGAGAGGGTGAACCAATTAAGTCATAACACCCCTTTTATCTCCTCATCCGGAAAGATACGAAGATACGTTTAGACAGTCTGTAACATAGAAGTGGCTACTTTGATTACCAGCATATTTCCGGTCTTTCTGTACTATTTTTAATTACAAGGATATGAGATCAACTCTGTATTTTCAAATAGAAACCTATGATGAATTTTAAATTTCAAATATGTGTATAACTTTGTAATTAAGTGAATAGTTTTTTAGAAATAACCGTGTTTTGTAACGTATTTTTCCTCCGAAACGGCGCTTATTCATACAACCTTTCCTCTTGACTAAATGGGAAACTCCGCGAGTCGGCCTTCAGACAAACATGCTCTATTACACGAGCTCGAGAAAGTAACAACTACTTTCTTCGATATTTTTCGGAAATACTAATCGTCGACGACCTTGTCCGAAAGAGACCCAAATGTTTCAGAAAGGATTCCGGAAGGTTTTTGTAATGTCAAGCAAATAGTATTTATTCTGTTATTTGACAACTGTACAAATACGATTAACTAGTATATTACAAATTGTAGAATACCAAAGTAGTAAATAAACTGTTAATTAATATTTTATGACCATCCTCATTGTACAAAAATACAATTATCAAAATTAAAAACAAAAATGTACAAAAGAGAACAAAATACATTATTAAAGAAAATTGTATTATTAAACATAGCTTCGAGTATTGAAATGTTGTCAATCTGCTGCAATGCACATTTCCAGTCGCCGTTCGAAAGATAAATGAACAGATGTAAGGATGTCACATGCTATAGCAGAGCAAGCTTCGGTGATACGTCGTTTCATATCGTCTGGGGTAGTTGGGAATTCTGCATAGACTTTATTCTCCAGTGCTCCCCAAAGAAAAAAATCAAGAGGAGTCAAATCGGGAGACCAGGTATGCCACTTCACTTCAGCACGTCGTCCTATCCAGCAATCCGGGAACCTCTCATTTCTTCTGTGGCTACACGGGAAGTGTGAGCTGGGCAGCCGTCATGTTGGAACCCCATGCACTGACGCGTATTCAGTGGTATCTCTTCTAGGAGAATAGGTAAAACGTTTCGAAGAAACATTGCGTACATATTGCTATTTAATATTCCTGGGATGAAGTAAGGTCCTACAACGAAATTTCCAATGATGCCGCACCACACGTTAACACTCCACGGTTTCTGATGATGTACCTGTCGTAACCAATGAGGGTTGTCTATTGATCAGTAATGCATATTTCGTACATTCATTACCGTGGTTGGTAAAACTGGCTTCATCCGTAAAAAGCATTCGTTTAAAAAACGTTGGATCATCTCGCAGGTGTTGCACGGCAAACCGGTAAAATTCCTGGCGGCGTTCGAAATCCCGACCGCCGAGAGCTTGATGTAATGAGAGGAGATATTGATGGAATATGCGTATGACACTCGTCTGACTTATACCACATTCCTTTGCAAAATGTCGCGAACCAGCATGTGGATTGCTAAGCGTCGACCCCAGAACAATCTCCTTCATGTGCTTCGTCAGTTGCAGTTTTCTTGCCTTTGTCCTCTGTTCAGCGTTCCAGCTTCCCGATTTCAACTAGTTTCTTGCAACATACTTGCAAGAAGCTGGCGTGTAGGAAGCTGGCGATATGGATACAGCTCTCCATATCGCTGTACTGCTCTAACGCAATTTCTTCCGCATTCACCATATACTAATAGCATATGTAACTTCTCTTCGTTGGTATACATTTTGCTCTAAGAAACTACAAAAAATGAGCTGTCCTATTACCCCAGCAGCGCCTTTTATACTCGTGGCCTCCGCCCCCCTATCGTGTACGTGACCTTTGCGCATTTTCGGAAAGCAGGAATGCAAGAGACATTTCCTTTCAATTTTCTCAGTGGAGAAAAGGAAATATCGAATTAAAGGGGCCGCTTTAGTGGAAAAATACGTTACAAAACATAGTTATATCTACAAAACTATTCACTTGAATATAAAGTAATACACATATTTGAAATCGTCTTTTTAATCTCATTAAGATGAGCTAAAATTAATTATAGGTTTCTATTTGAAAAAACAGAGTTGATCTCATATCATTGTAATTAAAAATAGTACAGAACCGAAATATGCTCTAATCAAGTAGCCCCTATCTATGTTACGGACTGTCCAAACGGTATCTTTGTATCTTTCACGGATGAGGAGATAAAAGGGGTGTTATGACTTAATTGGTTCACCCTGTATATATATGCGTGTGTTTGTGGTGTATATGTGTATATATATGTGAAGAAAATATATTTTATTCTATTCGAATATGCCGCGCTACGCGTATTTTGAGTAAAGACCGCAAGATGGAATGAGAAATACAATCATTAGAAGAAATTTAGATAGGCACGAGTACAGATGGAAAGTTTATGAGAAAGATATCTCGTAATTTAAATAAGTGGTGTAAATAGAGATGCGGTAGTAGTAAGCTTGTATTGTCGTTTTATAAGACAATTTGTGCAGGATAATAACTAAGCCAAAATACGTTTCCCTGTAAACAGAGTGGAGTTTAATTCACTTTTATCAACTATTACATTATTATACAAAATCTAACAATATTTTGTTCTTACGTTTCTCAGTTTACAGGGAAGTTTGTTTCTGTCTCTGCGTCTCTACCACGGTCTGTCTCAGTCTCTCTGTTTCCGTCTCTCGTGACCGCCTTTCTCTTTTTGCCTATGCTCTGCTTCACTCTGCTTCTCTGTCTTCCATCGTGTCTCTTTCTGAATCTGTCTGTCTCTGGTTGCCTTTGCTGGCTCTATCGTTCTCTGTCTCTGTCCCTCTGCTTGTTTTTATCTGTCTCTCTGCCTCTGTCTCTGTCTCTCTCTCTCGCACTCTCGTGTCTCTCTCCCTGTGTTTGTATTCATCATTCTCTGCATCTCTCTGTTTCACTCTGTCACGCGCGTCCATCTGAATCTCCTGGGTCGCACCCTGCAAAATCGTGTGGATCGCAGTTTGAATGGAAATTGAATTAAAATGAAGCGCATTTTTGTTCAGAAATAACCTTTCAAAAGTTGGTTTGAAAAATTACTTTATGTTGGCACATTTACCGCCAAAATTAGTTCGAATTTGGCGCCACGTTTCGAACAGCGCAGTTTCGCTGATCTTTGAAGGCGTTTAAGAAGAAAAGATCATACATTTTAAATTTCCCGCCCTCAAGAAGCCTCGCTCATTTCTTCTCAGTTCACCAGATGCTCATTTCGTTCGCACAAAGTTTTTTGACGTCTATTGTCAACTGTTTCCTCTTAGTTCGGAGCATCACCAAAAGATCGCAACAGCTACTGGGCGGCCGCAACAAATTATGTGCCATTGTCAGATTTCTCGATATCCAGCACATTCCACTGTAGACCCAGCGGACTCGCATTGTCATGTGCAGTGCACAGAAGCTAAGTGAAATGTATTGGGCGCCTTCAAAGTTCGATTCCAGGCGCTGCCAGGCAGTTCCCAGCACCTGGGAATATTTCGCAGCCTCAACACTTCATGTGCTGTCATTTGCATTATAGAAGCATATAAACCCTCCAGAAACATCCTTTTTATTTTTGTGTATATCTAGGATGCTTGTGTGCGCAGGGGAGCTGCCGGCGGCGGTGCAACACGGGAGCGGCGCGCGCAGCGGCGGCAGGCCGGGGGCGGCGTTGCGGTGGCTGTGCGCTCTGGCGACTCTTCTAGGAAAAGATAGAAACAAAAAAATGATTATAAGCTGATTAGTTAGATGCTGTTGTACGGTGTAGATTATGTGACGTGCGATGACGACCAGCATGAAGTAAATACACAAAATAATGGCAGGAATATCTCTGTCTTTCTGTAGCACGCTCTAGTTCTCTAAATACAATGTCATTATTACCTCATTTAATGAAATTGTCTCCCTTGCAAAATCCAATTCCTTCCAAGGTGCGCTGTGTTCCCCTCCCAAGGTCTCCACCTGTTTTTGCCTTGCAAATTGACAAAGGACGTTAATGTGAAAATTATACTGCAATTTTTAATATGTATTGTGGTTTTTATTGGCAAAATACTTTTATAATGTCGGCGAAGAGTGCAGATGCTCTTCATGTCGTTAAAGGAGGGAGCTAAGGCAGAGGTACCAACGTGTGTAGAAATGCCAAAAAATGTACGGAAAAGCTCCAAAGATTATTGGGCAATAAAATATTTTCTCCGCATTTTTTGCTTTAAACAGTGAAAAAAGCTTCATTTCGGGTCGCGGATGATGATAATGATGACGATTATGGTTTTTAAGTTCAACAGGCTAAGGTCATTTGCCGCGTGTTTCAAAATTATTTTAAGAGCAGTATGAACTGTAGCGGGGTCCGACTGTAAACATTTTTTTAAAAGCAAGTAAAGTGGTGAATAAAACTGAAAATGCACACATGTTCAATTATACAAAAGGGTTGACAAAATTAGGAGCCAGATAATAAACATTTAAAAAATCTTCCAACTAAAATCCAAATAATTGGCAACCGGATCCCCGACATTTAGCGTGAAGGGAATCCCTCTAAAAACATAATAGAAATGTCCAAAAGGTTCTTCATTTTTGTAGAATACAATAAGAAAGACCTTCGTCTGCCAATTGACGTCCAACACCATTGGGGCGCGTCGTTTCCCTGAGTGACGCGCAATGGCACTAGTGTAAACGTATTAGCCAAGGCGTGCCTCATGGCATCTATTTTGGGGGACGCTTGGTTGCGGTAATTAAGTCTCGCCACGGAAGTAGGGTTTTTTCCGTAAAAGGGAAAGACCGCGGAGAGGGAGAACACAAGGCTTTTGGGTTGTCTTCCCGGCTTATAGAAGCTTTTCCACTGGGGTTAAAAACAAGCGAGAGGGTGGCGTGAACGTAGGAGCGTACGTGGGGCCTCGCCTATATAAACAAAGAGTGTACCGGAGGCCAGTTTTGGCCAAGGTTCTGGAGACGGTGGGAGAACCTCGTGCGTGGTCGCACAAAACTTGGCGGCCTAGACGGTGGCAATATGCGGGCCAGGCTCGCGAGGCTGGAGTCATTAGTTTGACGAAGCTGCGGACTTTATGTCCTTGGGGTGACTGCGGTGCACGGGGGCGCGATGCTGGGTGCGTGCTCCGAGGTGCAGAGTGGTTGAGTTGCCACGATTCACGCCGGATCTCATCGGATAAATCGGCTCCTCTGCGATTCGGAGCAAACCAGCCGCGTTGGTGCGGCAGAACGGACTTTGTGTCCAGCGTGACATCGGTCACGGAAGCTAGGCTTTGTGCGCCGCTTCAAAAGTAGGGGTGGGCGAATGCACAAATAAAACCAATCTTCAATCGGGTTTTGAGATCGCTCCCGCGATCAGCGGGGATTTTAGTAAGTTTCAGAGCTTAGGTTTAACGTAGATTTATTAAGTGTAATATATTTGTTTTTGTTTTCTTGTTAATAAATATATTTGTTATACGAAAGCTCTGTGTCTGTGGTCGCTGTGAGTATCCATGACGTCACACTAGCATTCTTGAGCGTGATATCCCCAAACTATGCCGCAAATCTGCGAACTATTTTCCGTCGTAAATACTTCTATCAGGATGGAGGGGGTAATTTCCTAAGCGGTAGCAATGCACTTGCGGTTCTTTTGTTCGTGGTTTATACAACGATCAAAAACGGTCTTTCTTGAGCTTATTGTATAATCTAAATCTAGTATTTATACTAATATAAAGCACAAGAGCGTTGGCGTTACTGCGCGATTACATTTCTGAATAACATTGGAAGAATAGCGATGGAAACTTATTTGCTAGATTCCTTCTAATTGGTAGGAGTGCTAGTAAGCAGATTTTACAACCATACACCTTAAATAACTTCCAAAATAATTACTTTTTTTGGACTCCTGTTTTTGCCGTTTCGGCTTGCATAAACCCTTTCAAAGGGGTGTATCGAACTGTGCACCCACATAGAGTGGCTACCGCATAACACGGAAAACATGATCGAAGAGGTTTTAACGAATTGCGTTTCAATAATTCCAAAGAAATTGGGGCATAAATAGACGTATATTTTTTTTTCATCTATTTATTAAAGTACGTGGATATGGATTTTTAAATTTCATCTACGGCGTCGAATGTCAAAAGATGAAGTATGCCTCATTCATTTTATGAAATGTTTGGAAGGACACTCTTGCAAACGGAGTTGATATTGTCTTAAGAAGGTATGAATGGCAGACAAGTGTTTCTAAATGCTATTTGCTAAATTGTTTAGTTGTAGTATATAATATTGATATTAGTATTTTTAAAATGTGGGCCGGGTGGGAGGAATTTGGTGGGGAATGAGTGAACGGGAAACATAATGTGAATAACCAGGCACTGTTAGGATGAACTGTGACGGACGAAGTTTTTTGTTATTTGGAAAAGTGTTTATTAGCAGAGGAGAAAGGCGTACTGATGAAGGAATAATTATTTAAGTTGATGAAGTATTGGAAGGGTAGTAGTATGAGTAAAGAAATGTGAGAATGGAAGGGATGAAGTGTGTGCACACTGTTTTCAAGGTTGTGTAAAAATAGAGGAAAAAGAGTCAAATTCATTAAAAGCACTTTAGACATATTTATATATTTCATTGCTTCGGTGTGGGGTCAAATATAAATTTAAACTTTTCTTTATGAATATGCTAGATGAAAAAAATTAAAAAGAATAAGTTTTACAATGTGGCAACTAATTGAAAGAATGGGAAATAACATTCACAAAAATAATGAGTTTATGTAATTACATTTTTTTTGGGGGGGTTAAGATTTTTAAAAATTAATTTTTAGTTATAAAGGGAGTGAAGTTTGCAGACGGGAGTCCAATTTAAAAGAAATATAGAAATTTTGTAGTGTGGAAGAGAGTGAGAAAGACAGGGTATTTCAAGTGGGGAGCAAGGCAGAAAGAGGTTTTGGGCAAGAGAGCGGGGATACAATCTATTCTAAGTAGATAAATAAAGTTTTGGACAGGGCGGGAATATTGAATACCTCTTCTGTCTAATATTTTTTCTTACAGCATCCGTACCTATGGCCAATCATAAACTTACTATTATGCGTAGAGGCGTTACACATGGATCGCGTATAGAAGTCAAATAAACGGCGTAATGTATTATAACATAAGATTTTAGTTATTTTTCAGATATTTGCTGTATTTTCGAACGGCTGAGTTGGGACTAATTTCAGCTCGTGGAATAGTCTTATTTAAATACCAACTTCACGGTTATTGGAAATATCTCAGAGAGAAGCTTCGGTTTCTCTTGCAGAGTAGGGATTCATCGGACAATGTTCCGTTCCGACAAGAGCTCGTTGAGTATTCTACCTATGAGCACATACAGACCAGCAACTTCGGTTGTACTTTCTGAATGGTTTAGGCCTTATCTTTACGTTGGGGGACTCGGGCCGTCAGGCCGTCTCTTCCGCGTCTGATAACGAAAATTTGCTAGCGCTCCTGTTCATCAACTAACAGAGAAAGGAGGTATTTCTTGGGCGAGAAAAGGCATTTCAATTTAGGCTCAGAGCCAGTCATTTAGGATTGAGGATCTTTTACATGCAAGTAAAATCTAACTACATTAGCAGCCGGCTTTAATTCTCCGAGGAAGCCCACGATGGATTTTTTCGCCTTAAAAATCACGGGCTTCGATCGGATTTGGACCCCTCGAAACAGCAAGGTCCGGTACGTTAACCGTTAACTCCCTCGCCCTGGGCGCATTATGGTAGTTATCGGATACCGTTTTTAACTTTGTCATTGTATTGATTGTGATGCCACATAATTACTTAATGTAACCCACACTGAGCCATATGACAAATGATAACCACACTGAGACCATACTGACAAATTTGTAAAGCCATAAACTGAGAAAAAATAATTGCATCACTGTCAGATTCATATACTCAGCAGTTGTGAAAAATGGTTCCAAACGTGCAAAGTTACTGGGTAGCAAAGTGGCCGTTTGTTTACAAGTGCATCAACATAATATAACTTAATCAGAGGGCATTTGAGTGACTGTTTCGTTCCTTTCGTTACCGTTCGACATCGGTTTGAAATGCAAAAATTCATGTGAAATCATATATTCCTTCATTAAATATTATATTGGTGTTACCGAAACTTGGAATTCACTATTAATTGTTTCTGTTCCGTCGAACACATTCGTGTCACCATAAGCAAACGTAGCTTGTTCTCAATTTTATGCTTATGGCTATGGATTACGTATAAAAAGGGATAGTGGAAGCCTCGGGGCGCACTAGATTCAAACAAGAATTTGAGAGGCAAGTGTTTGGGTTGCGTTCTACCGCTGCCGCCGTCACCGGATGCCCGGGACGTGGGCAGTGGGGCGGGGGGCCGGGCGCCTAGGCGCAGTGCCAGAGATA
>BOPP01000233.1:308087-324511 GCA_017312745.1 Gryllus bimaculatus | reverse complement strand
ATGAGATTTTATAGATATGTTTTAAGAACATTAATTTGTCGAAGTACTCGCTATTGTGTTACTTTTACTTGGGGAGTGATTTCAATTTTACATTCCATCACAGCATCAAGGCTTTGTACAAAATCCATAGACTTCTTATTCCTACATTTTGTATGTACTGTCAGTGAGTGTGGTATAGTCAGTGGTTAAGGCTTGACCGATGTGAACATTATTCATAAATAAAAACAAACTCATAGTCTGCATCGAAAATACAATTCAAGTTTCTTTATACTTCTTGTCTGGTTCCGAGCGAATTCGCTTGGTTTGTGTGTTCATACATATCCCAAGAGGTACCACATGACAAGCAGGCGTTATCATTGTACATAGAAGCACCCATGTTGTTGTATATAAACTACTATAAGACAGATTTTCGCCCCGTTTGAAGATAAAAGAATCTGAAATAAATTAATATTTAAAATGAATGAACGTGTTACTTTTTCATACTTTTTTTAACATAAAGCCAGAGTAAATCATAATACATGTGCAAGTTAGTTTAGGAGTTGATCGTTTCACCCATTGTTTGCTATTTAGATTTAGTCAAGTCACGAGACGATAGTAAGACGCCAACTTGCCAGTGTATTATTGTTTAGTTTGGCTTTACTCATGCATGCTTCACCTTATCCCGGCCCCTCGCAGCTTCCCGTTGTAACAAACACTAATCTCCCGCTGCATCCTAACCCATAGTTTTCAGTTGGCAGTTGGCTCTGCTTCGTGCAGGAGTTGGCAAACAGAGCGCGAGGGAGCCTCCACACCTGGCAATGCGCCTCGGCCTTCTCGGCGGTGGACCTCAGTTGGGCAGCGCAATTGGACGCTCTAACAAGCACCCGCCTCGCAGCTTAACACTCCGCAGTCAGGTGGAATGAAAGGCTAACTCCGCTCAATAACATCTCCAAATTGTGTGTGTTTTGTGAGAGCTTGGTGCATGGTCCATTCCTAATAACTGACGCAGTTCCCCGCGGGGTCGTAAGTTATGTTCTTTTGACTGACGTTTTGTTTTCTTCACTGTTTTTTTTTTTTCGTATAACACCTTTGTTTATGAATGAATGAAACCTGAGGCAGAAAATTTGAATCAAAGCTTTAATATATTACATTAAAATTTTATTAAATATAAGTATAGCTGATACATAGGAAAGGATACACTAGCAGGGTAAACTTTTACAGGACTTTCTAACTTCTTCCCATAAATAAATCTACCAAAGTATAGGTTTAAAAGAATATAATTTAACATGCATTAATTTATTAATAAATGAAAAATTTTAAGCCAATAAAAATCCTAAGTCATAAACACGGATTGTGTGTACTGTGAATGGTTCTTTCGCAATATTCTTCAGAGCAATTTTCACTCAGTCGCACATGATTTTTAATTATACTAATCTACTTTGTTTCCAACTTCATCGAAGCTAATTATGGGGGTTAAATATTCATAAACGATTTCTGTGCTCCAATAAAAGACCAAGAAGCAAACATGTTAGCTAATTTAATTTCTCTCAGACTCTTGTTTAATGACGCATTTTTTAAGGCAGTAATGCCTATCTTGAGCATTTCCACTATATCAAACGCATCCGTTTTTGTTATGTAATACATAAGTCTGCGCAAGTCTCCTTTGGTATTCTACTTGAAGAACAAGTTTTGTAAAAATAAAGAATTGGCTTATAGAAATGTATTGGCTGACAATACACATCAATCAATCATTCATTCAGCATGAATATTCGATACAATCTGAAAAAGTAGCAAAAGATTCACCGATGCATTAAATTGTGGCAAAGTAGTTTTCCCCCAGAAACTAATTTTAAATTATTATCTTTCTAATATTGAATTATTATTATTAAATTAAATCTTTCTGCTCGTGTTAATATTACTACTGTATTACGCTATTTCCTATGAAGCCAAATATACTAAACTTTTCACTTTCTTTAATCTTCATGAATTAAAATTACACTGGTAATTAACAAAGAATGCGATGCTGGACTCGGAACTCTTATATTTTAGTTCAATGACAATTTTGTTCTGTAATTGCGGTGCGTTAGTTGGGAACTATCTCGAATTGAAGTTCACCAGAGACTTCATGTGTTGGGCAAGAAAATTATCATGGATGATAATAACACGAGTGCTTTGGAAATTGTCGATAAATCCCCGTCTCGCGAAGTGAGGGAGGGATTTATCTGAGTATTTCCAAAGCACGAGTGTATACAATAGGGCTATTCCACAAGTGAAATTATATCGAACTGAGTTCCAAAATACGCCAAATATTGAAAATAACTGAAAGTGTACGTTAAAATGAGATGTTATGTCGTAGTTCATACGCTGACATCGACATAGCGGTCGATGTATAACGCTTGGGTCGCAGTTGGATAAGGCAATAGGTGGAAGCGGTAAGAAAAATCGCTTAGAGAAGGCGATAAACGTTTTTAGATAGACCGCCCTGATTGGTGCATTTCGTATGCATAGTTAAACACTATTGGTTTTAATTTCACGAGTGAAATAGTCAAGCCAAAATTACCCACCTGGAGTTATGATATATATATATATCAGAGATACACTGCAACGTTTACAATTTTCAACATGCTCCACTGTCTTCTATAAAATCTGCCTGCGTATTAGAACTTTTTCGCTCATAAACCATATAGATACGGTTTTAGCTATAGATACGAACATTTATTACCATAAATCTTCGTTGTTGGGCCACTTTCGTGAAAGCGCACTTCTGTTATATTTAGTACTTTTTCATTAATAATTCCATTTCTGTAATAAACGTAATGTGACATTTTCCTGTCCAGTTTTTTCGGTATGAGTATTATTTGCATAGTCGTTCTTTGTAGTTATTGACGATGAGTAACTACCAGGCAAAGCATAAAAGTGCTGAGGGCGAGAAAAAATTCGTTGGCGGGAACTGTCAATTAAAGTATCGTCTATCAGAAGATTCCATCAGTCTTTCTGTCGCATAAGCAACATCGTTTAATAGTCAGATTGGACGTGAATGATTGATATATTATCAATTTCATATCTGATTTTCAACTACTAATAAAATTATTAGTTTCAACTTTGGTATTGGGTGTCATTTTGCAAATCAACTGGGAGGAAATGTGATGTAACGAAAATAGGTATTGAGTTTCTGTAGTGAGAACATTAGCAGAATTTATTGCTGAAAAGTATATTTACTATGAAAGGTCGATAAATAATCTATACTTAATTCATCTTAACTTAAATATTCCGCCGAGTTTTTAACTTCTTCCTTCAAAATATATTCTCTATGCAGTATGCCCTCTTGCCAGTCATTATTTGACTTAACGTTCTTTGTCATAAAATCGAAGTATAGTTTCCATTATTTCATTAAGGATTAAAGTCACAAATTTGTGATTAGATTCAACAGAAAAGTAGTATCAGATCTCGCAGAAAATCGAACACCTTAAATTAAAAATAGGGGGTGAAACACACACATTTATTCTGATTTTACATGATTCATTAGGATTTCTCATACAGCGTGAAGGAACAACATATTTCTATTGGAGACTGCTTTTCTATGTTGTCCTGAAGAAGTATATTTTATCAGGACTATGATCGAAACGGTCATGAAATCGTGAACCTAAGAAGTAATTACGCATAATTTGCTATAAAACACTTTGGAATACAATAGTATATTTTCTAGTAGTATATAAGCAAATAAAAAGTCGCAAATTTTCTAATTTTACTCAATTGAATGCACACAGACTTGACTTACAGGAAATCTTACCTTACTATATGGAACGGTTTTATTTATTCACACTTATATCTGTATTTATTTATGGGGAGAATGTAAATTAAAATTATTCTAAAATGACATTGCTCATCAAGAAATTTCTGTTCATTTGAATACATTTATGTAGCCAAAAGAATGAAATGTCTACTTTTAAACAATAGGAAGGGTACTCGTACAGCAATCATTTTCAACCGTATGTAATTTTATGAATAATAAAATTCTGCGTTATATTTTCCTGAAGTTAATGAGTTGCATTACCACCTGAAACAAAACAATTTATGTATACTATGTGCCAAAATATGTTGTGATTTAAGCATAGCGTAATTTTTTTTTCAATTGAAACTACACAATTATCTTCTAAATAAGTATTTCTGTGAAGTTCACAATGGAAACAAAATATGCCCTAAACAGATAGGGGAACGTAAATAACATACTCAACACATGTATCTAATGCAAACATTAAGACTGCCAAGTACTTTTACTGAAGTAATGGTCTGTTTACTCATTCACAGACCATTATTACATTGGATAATGTCTCGTATTCAAGTAAACAATCATGAAAAGTTACCTCTCAAGATAACATGCACAAGCAACACAGGACACAATTCTTTCGTAAACTAGAAAATAAAAATCTGTTCAGATATTGTGTGATTGGATAGCTAAAGAGTATCGTTGTTTTTATTATTAATTTTATAAAATAAGAAACTCATCAATAATGTTAACTCAAAATAATGTTGATCTTCTCAAAAATCAGAATATTGAAAATTCACTTCATCTTAAAAATGTCATTCACCACAAGCTTATTACATTAGTTTACAAGAAGTTACGTTGCAATGGATTTTGTTCAATACAATGCAATTTGTTGAACTATGTTCTTCCTTTAACGAATCAATCTATCCTATGAATTATTTCTTAAACGTTAACTGATCTTATTCATTGAATTGTTAGATTAAACCAAATCTTTAAAAGGGACTTTTAAGAAGCAGGCAAAAGATTCTCCGTTTCTGTCTTATTTATAAAGAGTAAAATTTGTGCTGACTTGTCACATAACAAAAAATTGCATTTCTAATCAATTCTCTGGATTTATCTCATTATTAGATACAAAACATTTGAATTTGTTCCAATGATTAAGCCTGATATTCGTCGATAAATTGTGTGCATTTATTTCTGGAAACATTTATACTTCCCATATATTTCTATCCATAATGAAAAGAGAGACATTACTAATTTGCAATAACCTTTTATATGAAATGCATCACATTTACATTTACTACAATTAAGTACTAGTTTTTAAGTAGAAGAGATTGCTCAAACGTGTAAGTTAGTAGAGGATTGATTTCAGTCAGGCCTAAACGGCAAAGATGAGTTAAGCAGATACCACAACATGTAGTGGGGGTCGACAATATTAATCGCTAATGTCTTTGGTCTTATAATTTCCATATGATTTCCTAAGATCTCAATGAAACATTTTGATTAGAAATGTTCATGATATGATTGTTTTTAAAACCCAACATATTAGAATTATGAGCAAACGTTTGCTGAGAATGAAATAGAAAATATCTTTTAAATTAATGAATGGTACATTATAAAATTCGTTTATTTTATATATTAGTTCAACGAGATGTTTGGCTCACTAATAGTTGGTTAACTTATTACGTCCTTTCTCGTTTCGTGCATTTACCAGTAAATAAATTATTTAAACAATTCTTATATTTTTTACTACTCTCTGCACTATTTTTGTAGAACTCTCTGCAAAGGCTGCATTATTAATATTATGCAGTAAAAGGTGTTTTCCAAAATGGTGTATTAATGATGTTTTGTTATTTTTTTGAAATAAAATAATGAATGTTCACAGCATTAACATTCATGAAGTAAATCTTTCTATGGGTTACCATTTCTTTGAATACCAATTGAATTTTTACTTTAGATTTGTGAAAAGGTTTGGTTCCCTGTTTTATGATTTGCAGTACAGTCCATAAGGATGTTAATTGAACTAGTCTCGGACTCAATTTTTTCTCAACTTTAGAGGTTCTATAGTATTTATCATCTTCTTTGTTTTGTTATTAATAAGAAGATATCCATTTTTACAGTACTAGTTTCCAAAGCATATTTTGCAACTTATGAGCCTAACATAAAATTAAAATAGCAGCGTTTGTAATTGTCAGTCTAATTGCGGGCCGACACTGCTTTCTGAAGAACCAATATACATATTAAGATGATGAGGCTATTGATGAATGAATATATAAATCTTTGATAATTTTTAATCTCTTTTAATATTTTTTCATAAACGACACACACAATTTGGGTAAGCATGTCAGTGAAATGTTCGATTATCCACAATAATGAAAGCTGTAATTGAAATAAGAAACTCTTTTCAGTAAAAACCGAAATTTTGACTTCCACTTCACAGAACGTCTTTATCAAATCTACCCAATTGAATTTTTAATTTGTGAAAAATCGCACAGTTCAAATCAATTGCCCCAAATCAACTGCTGGCATATGGGAAGAACGGCTGATGTCTGAGGTTCCCGCACGCAAGACAGCACGACTTCTTAAAATTACCACACAACAGTCCATTCAACTGTAAAATGATTTACTCTGGTTTTATACGTAGGTATGTACAGGATATGTTCTATCCACATTTTAGAGGGGAATAAGGTAGATTTGAACTATATCCCTTCGTGAGTTTTTTAGGATGCTTTTAAACCACAGAAATGCAAATAATTGAATGTTGGTGTATAAAGAAATGAGATAATTTTGAAAGCAAACATCCCACTTTATAAAGGCCAATGCAGAACACTTTGTGTTAACACATTTCTGGGAGGTCTTGTTAAAAAAGAATTGTGAAGGTGACCTTATTCGAATTATATAAGTCTCTCTGATTGACAATTACTTGAATAGCATTCATACTACTGAATCAGATACCTCATATCAATTCCATCAGACATACTTATCTAAAAACATATTAACAGAAAACGCAAACATCTGATGCAACTTGCAAATATTATTTCTTTTGTCCTTGCAGTAATATGATGTTTATTATGGATGCAGTTTTGATTTCAGCCGTTGACTAGTGACACATTTTTTCGATGTTTACCAACCATTGTTAGTCCCATATCAGTTTTAGGCAATTTTTGGCAAGCATCAGTTTGGTTCAGAAGTCTCATTGGGTGTGCCTTCAAGAACTGTGGGTAATTATGAGGACAATCGTTATATTTAGAAAGAAATAATCTATTGGGAATAATATATTTAAAAAAATTATGCTTGGTAGAAATGTAAGCATGAGAATTCTATACTAGCATTTGTTAGGTATGCGCACCGTGAGAAATGATTTTGCATTCAACGTTCGTACAGATATAATTTTCATTAAGGTAGAAACAATGAATAGTTTTTTAAAGCAATACATTTATCCTCTTGAGAAACTTAACATTTCTTCATGTTTCAGTACCTTATGTTGCCTTTCAATGTGATAATTAAAATATCAATGTGTATTTAAATATCATCCGATGGGCCCTTTGAATGGACCAATTGTCATCCTCAACTTCGTATCTACGAATTCCTTGCTAGAAGAAACCTGCAGTGCAATGGTGTAGTTTTGTCACGGACACATCGGGTCCCTTTAATGTTTGATTTTTGGCCATTTTAGTACCAAGAAAAAAATGTTCATGGATCTACATTCAGCATTAACATGTACGTGCAAATCAGAGAATAATATAATATTTTTAGAAACTTCGGACCAGCCACTTCTGAGAAGCTCTCAGGGATCGTATGAAACGGAAGTTGGAATAACGCAATTCTCACAAATTTTTGAAATGTTTAAATTCTGAGTTTTGTTTTAAAATAATTTTGAACTCCGTCATATTTGATCAATAACTTTACTTCTTCCGCAAGATTGCGTTTTCCTCTAATAAAATATGCATTACTTTCACTCAGAATCAAAAGTTTGTGTCTACGTACTGAGCGTTCTTGACTTTACAAATATTACAAAAATCAAAGTTCAGTATTTTTATTGTTAAATGCTTTATCAAAAATACCTAATAAATAAAAAAAGAAATTTACTAATTATTTCATAAGTACACAAACAGATATTTTAGCATTAGTATTGCTACCGTTTAACTATGAATGGAGCAGTGTAGTTAAGTTGTATATGATATGCATTACAGAAAGATCATGAACATCTTACACCACACACGATTCATGATTTCTTATTAATATTATTTATTTATTTGTAACATTTCTTTACATTAGTGTGATTGAATCCACTCCGCTTGCAAAATTCCTGAATTTTGGGCGGTAGATATCATTATTTTTCTGTCTGAAAAGTCCTCATTTTGAGTAAATTGTTGTACATTATGTTAAATTTTGAAAGAGGTTACAGTTAAGATCGGATTACTCAGCCAAAAAATATTGGCCTATATGAGAGAGTTTTAAGTATTTATTTCTTAACGCCAGTACTGATTACCTGTTTCCATGTGAATCTTTGAAAGTTTTTTCTAATTAACAACATTGTAAGTGGTGATCCGTATTTGAAAATACATTGTAGTAGAATATAATAATAATAATAATAATAATAATAATAATAATAATAATAATAATAATAATAATAAAATCTTCTTATAAACCGATATATGGCTTCTTGTTAGTGACGAGGAAACGAATATTGGTTTACTGCTACTATTTTAATGTTATTTCGGAAAGATCACATATTGAATAACAGACCGAAGCGCTCAGCGTGTCGGAAAACACCACGTCTCCGTAAAATTGGCCAATCCAAAAAAACAAAGAACCACACCTGTCTACCAAATGTAAATTGTGTGGTAAATTAAGTTAAGAAACAAACCACATATGGAATTTTTACAAACAACGAAGCGAAAAGTACACTTGGGATCAAATGGTGAGTTTAACTCAATTTTGGCAATATTTGAGAAATTACAGTTTTGTAATTATCGATTTATTTGAATTGATTAGCGATTTCGTGCATTTTCTATTCAGTTTATTTTTAAATATTATATAAAATGTCGTAAATGGCTTGGTCTGCAAATATATCGATATCGAAGCATTAAAATACACCAGAATTATCTAATAAATGATTCTTTTCTAATAAATAATATTTTCTTACCTCATTACTAAAGACTTGCATGACGTACACCTGTAGCCAATGCTTTAGTGTCCTTGATACGAGTGAAAAGAGAGTCCTATGTGTATTTAACAAGTCATAGCAATGCAATTTTTTGGAGCAGAAAACTTGTGAATATTTGCTGAAGACGAGTAGTCCTACATTAAAACTATTTCAAATTAATTTTAAATTTGAATGTTTAATTATTAAGGGGAGAGTTTTCAATCGACCTCAAATTCTTTTATTTTGTTATGATAATTATAATTATAACTGGCTTCCACCCAAAACAATTATTTACAAGTTTCGATAAAATGGAAATTTAATGCAAAAATTAAAAAAGAAAAACGAACGTAAATGATGTAAAAAGTGATAATTTTGTGACTGTAAACAAATAGTAGTTTGAAATGAATGTGACATTTCCAATTTAGTTCTCTAATTTACTCTAATTTTGCTTTAAATGATTGCTTTAGGTGTAGTTAAAATTAAGACTTTACCTATTAAAAGGGAAGAAGTTTGTCTGCACAGGTTGGATTATTATTATTATTATTATTATTATTATTATTATTATTATTATTATTATTATTACTTCTCCATTACAAAAGACCTGATGACAAATTGAATCGCATTATCTACCTCACGTTGTTTCAGATTTATTTCATGATATCCTTGTTGAGTTACGATGCATCACCGGATATTTTTCAATAATTAATCCGTATATCCTTCCAAATATCCGTTAATTTTACATCATCGCCCGTTGAAATGTAAATGGGCGGAGCACTTTCACGAGATCGTGTTTCTGCTGCTGTGAGGCAACGACCTCCTCCCACTCATTAAAACCGCATGATGCGTGTGCATTTGGAGGCGCCTGTTACAACCCACTTTCTCATCACTGAAGTAACCTTTAAGCCATATGTGATGCGAGAGATATCATTCAGCTCATCTTCCCATACTTGCGTGAGTAATCTGTGGCGAAATCTAGTGATTCTTGAGGTATCGTATTTCGAAATGTTCGAAAGAATCCCACAGGGTGAAGAAATCAAATTTGTGATGCTCTCCAAGCTGACAATATTTACTTTTACATACTAAAGGGAACATAATATGTAGCAGACTACAGGTCATTGAAACACTCGGGCAGAAATATTAATCACAATAATTTAATACGAATTCAAAAGTTCATCAACAAAAGACAAATGTTTTCTTTCTGATTGTAACATTTTTATTTTACTCATGACTCGTATGGACATTTTGAGAAGTTCTCTGGTATGATTTGTGAGAGGGCAGGCTTATTATTTTCAACTAATCTCAAATTTATCGGACACCTGTTTCATAATCCGCTTACCTGTGCGCCTAGAAAGTTACGTGTATTTTGGGGTGACAGAAGCACCTTAACGTGCGGAAAACACATTACCCCAGGCGCCGATACTAACATCATTTTATGCCCTATTTCAAAGGCAAGAGAAGATACAGACCAATCGACGTTGGGAGTAACAGAGTGTCGTTTAAAGGCGAGCCGGCTCAGGTATGGGGGGATACGAAAATATTCAGGCGACGCGGTTAATCCGTTCCTAGAAAAATCACCCGGCCGGTCCCGTCAACACGGGTGGGCCTCGGGATCTGCGGATGGCGGTGGAGGCGGCGGCGGTGGCGGTGGCGGTGGCGGCGGCTCTCCCGGTGCGGCGCGTGGGCGCCCCGCGGTCTGTCCAGCGCATAAATTAGCGCATTTGCAGCCGTAAACATCGCTCACGCGGGAATACACGCGGGGCGGCAAGAAGATAAACGCGCGAATAAATAGATCAATCAATGGTTAAAGCGGAATATACGAGCACCGCGCCCGCCGAGCGCGAGGTGAACAGTATGTTCGAAAGACACGATTACACGCCTCCAACAGAGAGTATTCGACAATAAGATACACGCTTTGAATCAGTGCGGTGGTGGTTCCGCAAAGATGTTAAAAAAATTGGGTGTTTGCGGATTACAAGCCTGACATGCCAGTATATATTCACATGCGCCTCCCCCCCCCCCGATATAACTAAAAGGATTCAAAAAAGTCCCTGAAACGTTTTGTAGGTGCTGTGCATCACTTCAAAGATTTTGTGTCGTATTCCGCAAGTGCTCAGAAATTATGTTATACATTTTATCTGCGAAGCAAATGTATTTTACGCTCAGTAAACAAAAGTGGTCACTTGTTACAATGGAGGAATTTTTCCTTACAAAATATGTTCTATTGATCTTTGAACATATAGAGCATTTTTAGAATGTGATTATCTTATTAACAGTATTTTTATTATTATTATTATTATTATTATTATTATTATTATTATTATTATTGTTATTATTATTATTATTAAATTGATAAAAATACGTAACGTAAATGATAAAAGAACTGTTGATGTTATAATAGTACATTCTATCTCGCATTACTTGTAACGTTTGTAATTTTCGAAAATTCAGTGACTTCAGTGAAAATTTGATCATTTTTTATAAGCGTACTTTGGATTATCCGTGAAAATAAATTTAAGAAAAAATTTGAATTCATTTTTTGCGAAAAATCTTGTTTTTAAAATTGCACTCAATTTTGCCCAAAATTTCACACAATTTTAAATAACACAGATTTATTTCTCACTAAATTATCCGAAAACTGCTCATATTTTCAAAAAGTTTGTTGTGTCTTTAATTAAAGATGAAATTTTTAAGAACTGATTTTATTAAGAAAAAATCTTTCTTTAATATTGTAGTTGTAGGAAGGCACCGAAAGAAATTAACCATTTGCAAGTTTCGAAAATTTTGAGAATTCAATGCAAATTCCTCCTGCCTCGTTTTTATAAACGTACTTTGCTCTTTCTGGGAAAAAATAAGAGAAAAAATGGAGTTCTTTATAGGAACGTTTGATAGTAGTGTAATGTTTTGTAATGTAAGTATATCATATAAATAACTAGCAACGTAAAATCTTAACGAAGAAACGGTCTGAAATGTTTATATTTGGCAAATCATCACACACACTTGACAAATACATCTTGTCACAAGCAAGGCCTCATTGTAATCCAGAAGTTTTAGAATCTTATTACGTGAACTTGTGCACCGCTGCTGGCCTCTGTCGGAATATATTAGGAACCAATTTTATGTTAGCGAAAAATAATGATCATGGTACTTATACCACTATATTATTTAAATTATTTATTTCTTTTTTTAGTTGTATTAATCTTTACGCAACATTGATAAGACCCTGCGACAATCCTGAAGGGCCTATAAAAAGTTCGTATCTCTTCATACACCTCTTTTTGTGGTAACGATGTCGATTACATGCCGTTGAATTCACTTTTATTAGTATAGAAGCTATAAGAAATGTAACGCAAAGTACTTAATATAGAGTTATGAAAGTAATGTAAATTCCCCCGCAAAATGAAAATATCTGTCAGTTTTAAGGGGCCACGATATCAGTCAAGAGTGATGGGGAAATATCACTTTCGGTGTAAATCTTACGTATGGTTTAGCCGACAGCTTCGTTCACGGACGGACGGAGGAACAGACGCATAGACAAACAAAAGGACAAACATTTTAACGTAAACCAATTTTTAGGTGTTAAGGACCCGAAAAACATGCTTTGTGACAATACAGTGTGTTAGAGAAACTATTTTCTATACATAAGATCAAGAAGTATTCATGATTTCGTTATGAGGAGACTTCAAAATGATTTTGTCTGTCAGAATTCGCTGTTTTTGGCTCTAACTTTACGTTTTCTCTCTCCCACGTTAGTAGTAAGAGAAAAAGTAAAAGTGATAAAAAAAATGCGCAATTGAATTGTAAGCGTCGAAACCAGAAATAAAGTTCTCACTTTCAAAGTGACATATTCAGGAAACACAATTTTTCTACAGGTGAAAAAATTCACAATCAGCCTGATATTGAAAAATAAAATTGAACGGATGTTGTATGCCGCTTAATACAAAATTGCGATTTTTTAACTCAATATTTACTAGCATGATGGAGAAACAGTGTCTCTAGGATGGTTCATGGACAGCGTACTAGGTTCCCGTGCGGTGGTTCCGGGTTTGATTCCCAGTCGAGGCAAAAATAGAGTTGTAGGTTCCTTTAAAATCGCCTTTACTTTCTGTTGGTGAGTGACAAAGGAAACTTCAGAAAGGGGAACTTTGCTAGTTACAGGGAAGGGAATACGTTATGTTCATCACATGTCTGCCTTACCCCTCAGGGCGTGGTAAATAAACTAGGGCCAGGCATGGGGACACCATTGGAGTCAAACAAACTACTGAAAATGCCAAATACATACATCTTACCCTCCCATCAAGCATAGGAATTGAACTAGGTCCAGACTAGCGAGACACCATTACTACCCGGAAAAGTCGGAACATCGACTCAAATGGCCCAAAACATTCATCTAAACCCCCACCAAGCGTAGGAATTAAACTATACCCTGGCCTGAGAGACACTTTTAGCTACAAAGTCGGGCAGTCGATCCAAATGATCAAATATATTCATCTTACCCCCCCCCCCCCGAGAGGGGAATTAAACTAGGCTCAGGCATGGCAAAATCTCCCAATACGCCAAGTACATGATGCAGAAGCATATTAAGATTCTATTGGAACTTTAAAATAAACGGAAATGGAGCCACGTCAGTTTGAAAAAAAAAATCTCTTGAAATAAATAAAGAAACGTTCCTTCGGCGGGCGTGCGCGTTCAGCCAATGCTTCGCGGCGTCTCCGTCTTTCGCGCCACCGCCGCGTCGCCCGCCAGCGTCAGGCGTCGCGGCGCGGTCCGCGAGGCGACCGGCGCTAAGTGGCCGCCCGCCGCCACCGCCAGGACCGTCGTCGTCCTCATTTGCATAAGCCGCTGCGGGTATCCGGGCGTATTAAAGTGCGTGCGCGATAAGCCCGCACGGCCTACGAAGACGCGTGCCTCGTCTCCCATTATCGCATTCAGCGGACGTCCCCAAATTATTTAACATAAAAATTAACGTCTCCAGGGAGGCTGGGCGCAGCGTGTGTGCTTGGAATGGAGAATGTGGGCAGGTGGCTTTCAGTACTCTGCCGTTCGACTGAGGCTCTTTGAGTTTGTTTGGGGATAGCGCCTAAAGAGATGAGCCTGTGGTTCATTGTCGTGTCCTTTGATTATAAAGCAATTTTTAGTGATTGGCAGGAATGTTGGAATCAGTATTACGATTATCCTAAAAAATGCTTAAGATAATAAAATGTAAAGATGCAATCCGAAGAACTAGAAACTAGACAAGTTAGACCATATATTGTTGCTAGACCATAATAATAAATCTGTTTCTGCCAAGTGAATATTTTAGGAAATTATTTTTTTAATAAATTCGTGGATAAATGGGAATTATTACACGTCGAATATATATTTTTGTACAAACAATCAAATAGAAGATGAGCTAAACATTTGACCTTTAATTGAAAGATTAGATTATTGTTACATCTATTACTAACAATGGAATTACTTTTAATATAACACATTTACTGCAATTTCTCCAATTAGGTCTCTCATGGCGTATTACATTAGAGTATTGTTTCACTTGCGGCAACATGAAATGTGGTTATTTCGGGATATATTGGAAACAAAATTGATGAACGTTCCTTTTTACCGTAGCTGGTTCAACAGGACATTCAGAATAACTCAAAGGATAGTTGAAATAATTGGACTGCAGAGTTTTGCAACGGACTGCTACGAGTGGTTTAAGGACCAACGGTATTCCGTGACCTAATTTTAATGGCCCGGAAAGAAATTCTGGTATAAATGAAATTCGTCCATGTGATAGAATTTTGAGAAAAAATAAATTTTATTTTCGCTTTATTATTGTATGTAAAATAGAACAAGAAGATTGTATTGATAATTTATTTAATACATTATGTGTCTTATGAAACACCTACCTTGAGAGCAGAGTGCGAGACTGGGTTACGCAAAAAGCTTGTCGTTTTGAGCGTAAATCTTTCAAATTTTTCATTGTCTGTTGTGTACGCACACTGCTTTTAGATTATGGAAACGTACTGTTATGTTAAGCTCCTTTTACAAGCCGTAGAAATCTGCCACAATTTCTTTTCGGAATTTTTAATAAAAATTACTTCAAATTTTACATGGTAAAAATTTCAGTTCACGATAATTGGGGTGAAATCAATTTTACGTTTGGAACAATGGAAAATTATTTTAATATTTTCTTCCAACAATTATTTTCGCTGTCTGCGAAATTTTAAAAATAGGGATTTAGCTATTGTCATTATCTCATACGTTTGCTGGTCTCTTGAATTTATCGTAGGTAATACCACCAGTGCTTTTGAAATTGTCGATAAAGCACGAATGGTATTTAATAGAACAATTCCACGAGTGAAATTACGTCTAACAAAGTTTCAAATCTCGCCAAATATTGAAAATAACTGAATGCATGTTGAAGATAATAGAGGTATAGTGCATATGCGGTTTATTGCACGTCGACACAGAGATCGAAACATGCCGCCTAGATACGAGTCGCATCTTATTATTTGACAGTAAGAAGGAGCGGTAAGAAAAATAGAATATAAATAGAATTTATAAAAATAGAATTTTTTGAGATACGCCGTTCTGATTGGGTCACTTTATTTATATAGTTACCGAGCTAAGTGGCTCAGAACGTAGCGTGCTGACTTCGTAGTCGGGAGATCCGGGTTCGATTCCCGATTTTTTTCGCGGTTTCCGATTTCCTTCAGTTTTAATGCGAATGCTAGGATGGTTTAAAAAGGTCATGAACACCTCTCACTTCCGACCTCCCCTCTCAACAACATCCTACCACCTCTCATGCGCCACTCTTCATCACCGTATCACTTCATTCAGTATTCCCTCCAAAGAAACATTAGACCCTTACCCGCAATGGAATTGTAGTTTAATAATAATAATAATAGTAATAATAATAATAATAATAATAATAATAATAATAATAATAATAATAATAATAATAATGTAGTTGAACACTATTGGTTTGAATTCCACGAGTGGAGTAGCGGCTGACTGTTAACCCGGGGCGAGTGAATGGAGGTGATGAAGTTATTCGGCGCTGCACGCAGGTGGAGTGCGCGGGCGTCGAGGCGGAGCGGCCGCGCGATAAGCCGGCGCTTGCGGTTTCGGAATGAAACGGACGGCGCAAAGGCGCCGGCCGCCCCCGCGCGCCGAGTGAGATATCTTGCCTAACACATGTTCCCCGCCTGTGATTACGGAGTCGCTGGCTTTTTCAAATCTGCCCGGGTCGCGGGGGTGACGTTGGTGATAGTGGGTTTGAAGGAGGTGGTGATGGAAATGGTAGTGGAGGTGACGTTGGCGAAGGTGACGGTGGCGGAGGTGACATTGGCTGAGGGGGCGTTAGCGGTTGTGACGTTGACGGAGGTGACGTTGGCGATGGTGAAGTGGGCGAATATGATGGTGGCGGAGGTGATGTTGATGGAGGTGACGTTGATGGAGGTGACGTTGGCGGAGGTGACGTTGGCGGAGTTGACGATGGCGGAGTTGACGATGGCGGAGTTGACGATGGCGGAGTTGACGATGGCGGAG
>BOPP01000233.1:281025-308062 GCA_017312745.1 Gryllus bimaculatus | reverse complement strand
TATATATATATATATATATATATAAATTATATATATATTATATATATATATATAATATATTAATATATATCAGAATACACTGCAACGTTTACAATTTTAACATTCCACCTTCAATAAAATCTGCCTGCGTATTAAGAACTTTTTCGGCTCATAAAACCATATAGTACGTTTACTATGATACGAACATTATACCATAATCATTCGATGTTGGGCCACTTTCGTAAAGGGGCGCAGCTTCTGTTATATTTAGTACTTTTTATTAATAATGCCATTTCGTATTAAACTAAATTGACATTTTCCTGTCATTTTTTCGGTATGATATTATTTGCAATCTTCTTGTGTATTGCAGATAACTACCAGAAAGCATAAAAGCTAGCAGAAAAATTCGTGCGAAACTTCAATAAAGTATCTGTCTTCAGAAATTCCTTCAGTCTTCTGTCCATAGAAATCTTTAATAGTCAATTGGACTGAATTGATTATATATCAATTTCATATCTGATTTTCAATACTAATAAAATTTAGTTTCAACTTTGTAATTGGTCATTTTGCAAATCAACGGGAGAATTATGTAACGAAAAGAGTATTGTTTCTGTAGTGAAAACATTAGCAGAATTATGCTAAAGTATATACTATGGAAAGGTCATAATAATCTATACTTATCATCTTAACTTAAATATTCCCTCCGATGTTTTTAACTTTTCCCTTCATAAAATCTCTATGCAGGTTGCCTACTGCCAGTCATTATGATTAACTCTTGTCATAAATCTAGTTATTATTCCATATTTCATTAAATTAACACAAATTTGTTATTAATGCACAGAAAATAGTACCATATCTCGCAGAAATCGACACTTAAATTAAAATAGTACACACACATTATTCTGATTTTTACATGATCATTTAGGATTCTCATTTACATCGTAAGGAACAACATATTTCTATTGGAGACGCTTCTATGTTTCCTGAAAAAGTATATTTTATCAGGACTATACAACGTCATGAAATCTAACCTTAAGAAAATACGCATAATTTGCTATAACACTTGGAATACAAAGTATTTCTAGTATTATATAAGGCAAATAAATCCAATTTTCTAAATTTACTCAATGATGCACACAGGACTTGACTTACAAAATCTACCTTACTTAGAACGGTGTATTTATTCACAACTATATCTGTATTTATTTATGGGAAATTAAATTAATTATTCTAAAATACATTCTCATCAAGAAATTCTTTCATTTTGAATCATTATTACCAAAAGAATGAAAGTCTACTTTTAAACAATAGAGTACTGTACAGCAATCTTTCAACGTATGAATTTTGATGAATAATAAATTCTGCGTTATATTTTCCTGATTAATGATTTCATTACCACCTGAAACAAAACATATGTATACTATGGCCAAATATATGTGTATTTAGCATACCGTAATTTTTTTTCAATTAAAACACACAATTATCTTCTAAATAATATTCTGTAATTACAATGGGGAACAAATATCCCTAAACATATAGGGAACGTAAAATAACATATCAAACACATGTATCTAATGCAAACATTAAACTGCCAAGCTTTACTAAAATGGTCTGTTTACTCTTCACAACCATATTACATGGATAGTCTCGGTATTCAAGTAAACAATCATAAAATTACCTCCATTATAATCATGCACAGCAACACAGGACACATCTTTCTAAACTAAAAAAAAAAATTGTTCAATATTTTGATTGATAGCTAAAGAGTATCCTTGTTTTTATTATTAATTTTATAAAATTAAAAACTCATCAAAATGTTTAATCAAAATAATGTTTGATCTTCTCAAAAATCATAATATGAAATTCACTTATTCTTAAAAGTTCAGTTCACACAGCTTATAATTAGTTTACAAAATTAGTTCAAGATTTGTTCAATACAATGCATTTGGTTAACTATGTTCTCTCTTTAACGAATCAATCTATCCTATGAATATTTCTAACTTAACTGATTTATTCATTGAATTGTTGTAGTATAAACCAATCTTTAAAAGACTTTTTAAGAAGCAGCAAAAATCTCCGTTTCGGTTCTTATTTTAAAGATAATTGCTGACTTGTCACATAAACAAAATGCATTCATCATTCTCGATTTATGCGTATTAGATACAAAACATTGTTGAATTTGTTTCCAATGATAAGCCTGATATCCGGGGATTAATGTGTGCATTTTATTCTGAATACATTTATACTTCCCAATATTTCGATCCATAATGAAAAGAAACATTACTAATTTCAATACCTTTAGATATGCATCACTTTACAGACTACAATTAAGTACTAGTTTTTAATAAAGATGCTCAAACTGTAGTTAGAGAGGATTTATTTCATCAGCCTAAACGGCAAAGTGGTTACAAATACACAACCCATTTAGTGGGTCACATATTAATCGCTAATGTCTTTCTTATAATTTTCATATATTTCCTATCTCATGAAGACATTTTGATAGAATGTCGCATGATGTTTTAAAACCCAAACATAAATATGGAGCAAACGTTTGTGGGAGAAGAAATAGAAAATATCTTTTAATATTAATGAATGGTACATATAAAAATTCGTTTATTATATATAGTTAACGAATGTTTGGCCTCACTAATAGTTGCTTAACTTATACGTCCTTTCTCTTTCTCATATTTCCAGATAATAATTATCGAACAATCTTATATTTTTTCTACTCTCTGCACTATTTTTGTAACTCTCTGAAAGCGGCCATATTAAATATGCAGTAAAGGTGTTTCCAAAGTGTATTAATATGTTTGTTTGAATAAAATATGAAGTTCAACAGCATTTTAACATTCTATGAAGTAAATCTTTCTATGGGTACCATTCTTTGATACCAATGATTTTTACTTTAATTTTGAAAAATTGTCCCTTTTTATGATTTGCAGTACAGTCCATAGGGGAGTTAATGAACTAGTTCGGACTCAATTTTTTCTCAACTTTAGAGTTCTATATATTTATTCTCTCTTTTTGTGATTATAGAATGATCCATTTTTACACTAGGTTCCAGCATATTTGGCAACTATGAGCCTCCCACATAAATTAAAAAAGCAGCGTTTAATGCAGTCTAATTCGCGACACTCCTTTCTGAAGAAACCCAATACATATTTAAGATGATGAGCTATGTGATATGATAATCCTATAATTTAATTCTTTTAATATTTTTCATAAACGACACACACAATGGGTAATCTGTCCAGTGAAGTATGTTCATTTCCACAATAAGGGAAACTGTAATGAAAAGAAACCTTTTCAGTAAAACCGAAATTTTGACTTCCATCTCACAATACTCTTTATCATCTACCCAAATGAATTTTAATTTGGTGAAAAATCGCCACAGTCAAATCAATTGCCCCAAATCAACTGCTGGATATGGGATAAAACCTGATGGTTGAGTCCGCACGCAAGACAGCTACATTCTTAAAAATTACCACCAAACAGTCCATTTCAACTGGTAAAATGATTTACTCTGTTTATACTTAGTATTACAATATTTCATCCCACATTAGAGAAAATAGATTTGAACTAATCCCTCTCAGTTTTTTAGGATGCTTTTAACACAGAAATGCAAATAATGAATGTTGGGGGTGTTTAAAATGAGTAATTTGGAAGCAAACATCCCACTTTATAAAGGCCCAATGCAGAACACTTTTTTTAACACATTCTGAGGTCTTGTTAAAAAAAGAATGTAGGACCTATTCGAATTATATACAGGTCTCTCTGATTGAATCAATCTACTTGAGATAGCATTCATACACTGAATCAGATACCTCATATCAATTCCAGAGAATACTTATCTAAAAACATATTAACAGAATAACGCAAACATCTGATGCAACTTGCAAATATTTATTTCTTTGTCTTCCCATAAATAGTTATTATGGATGCAGTTTGATTCACTTGACTAGTGACACATTTTTTCGATGTTTACCAAACCCATTTAGTCCCATACATTTTAGCAATTCTTTTTCAAGCATCAGTTTGTTAAAGTTCTCATTGGTTGCTCAAGAACTGTGGGTAATTATGATACATCTTTATATTTAGAAAGAAATAATCTATTGGAATAATTATTAATAAAATAATAGCTTGTAGAATGTTAAGCATGAGAATCTATACTAGCACTTTGTAGGGTATGCCACCGTGAGAAATTTGCATTCAACGTTCATACAGATATATTTCTTAATGGTAAAACAATGAATAGTTTTTTAAAGCAAACATTTATTCCTCTTTGAGAAACTAACATTTCTTCCATGTTTCCAGTTACCTTATCGTTGGCCTTCAATTTATAATTAAAATATCAATGGTGTTATTAAATATCATCCATGGCCCTTTAAATGACCAAGTGTCATCCTCAACTTCGTATCTACGAATCCTTCTAGAAAACCTGCAGTGAATGTTGTTTGTATTTTGTCACGACACATCGGTCCCTTAATTTTGATTTTGCCATTTTGTACCAAGGAAAAAAATTCAGGATCTACCATTCAATTAACATTGTACGTCAAATCAGAGAATAATATAATATTTTTGAACGTCTGACCAGCCACTTCTGAGAAGTCTCAGGATCGTTATGAAACGAATTTGAAAAAACGCAATTCTCACAAATTTTGGAAAGTTTAATTCTGAGTTGTTTTAAAATAATTTTAACGCCTCATATTACATAACTTTACTTTCTCGCAGATGCTTCTCTAATAAATATGCATTATCTGTCACTCAGAATCAAAAGTTGTTCTACGTACTGAAGGCGGTCTGACTTTACAATATTACAAAAAAATCAAAGTCAGATTTTTATTGTTTTAAAGCTTTATCAAAAATACCTAATAAATTAAAAAAAAAAATTTACTAATTATTCATAAGACACAAACAGATATTTACATTAGTATTGCTACCGTTTAAACATTAATGGAGCAGGGTAGTTAATTGTATATATATGCATTCAGGAAATCTCATGAACACTTACACCCACACACGATCATATTTCTTATTAATATATATTATGTAACATTCTACATTAGTGTATTGAATCCCATCCTGCTTGCAAAAATTCGCTAAATTTGGCGAATATCATTATTTCTGTCTGAAAATCCCTCATTTGAAGTAAATGTTGTTTACTTATGGTAAATTTTGAAAGAGGTTACATTAGATCGATACTCGGCCCAAATATTGCTATAGAAGAGTTTTAATATTTATTTCAACGCCATACTATTACCTGTGCCATGGTAATCGTTGAAAGTTTTTTCTAATTAACAACATTTAATGTGCGTATTTGAAAATACATTTAGTAGAATAAATAATCATAATAATAATAATAAAAATAATATAATATAATATAATAATAATAAAATCTTCTTATAAACCGATATATGGCTTCTTTTATGACAGGAAACGAATATTGTTTACTGCTCATATTTAATTATTTCGAAAGATCACATATTGAATAGAGCAGACCAAGCCTCAGCGGTCGGAAAACCACTCTCCGTAAAATTGGCCAACTCCAAAAAGAAACCAAAGAACCACACCTGTCTACCAAAGTAAATTGTGTGGTAATGTAAGTAAAACAAAACCATCATATGAATTTTACAAACACAATCGAAAAGTACATGGTATCAAATGGTGGTAACTCTAATCTTGCAATATTTGAGAATACCAGTTTTTAATTATCATTTATTTGAATTGATAGCGAATTTGTGCATTTCTATTCAGTTTATTTTAAATATTGATATAAAATGTCGTAAAATGCTTGCTGCAAATATATCGATATCGAAAGCATTAAATACACCATAAATTATCTAATAAATGGAATTCTTTTCTATAAATAATATTTTCTTATCTCAATACTAAAAGATTGCTACGCACACTGTCCACCTTTAGTCCTTATATCGAGTCAAAAGAGATGCCTATTGTATTAAAAGTCCATAGCAATGCGAATTTTGGAGCAGAAAACTGTGAAATATTTGTGGAAACGAATAGTCCTACATTAAAACCTATTTCAAATAATTTTTAAATTTATGTTTTAATATTAAGGGGAGAGTTTGCAATCACCTCAAATTCTTTTATTTTGTATGTAATATAATATAAGCTTCCACCAAACGAAGATGTTACATTTCGATAAAATGGAAATTTTAAGCAAAAATAAAAAAGAAAAACGAACGAAATGGTAAAAATGATAATTTTGGACTGAAACAAATAGTAGTTTGAAATGAATGTACATCCAATTAGTTCTCTAATTACTCTAAGTTTGCTTTAAATATTTGCTTAGGTGTACTAAAATTAAGGACTACCTATTAAAAGGAAGAATGTTTGTCTGCACAGTTGGATGATTATATTATATTATTATTATTTATATATATTATATATTATTACTTCTCCATTACAAAAACCTGCCTATACACAATTGAATCGATTATCTACCCTCACGTTTTCAATTTATTTCATGATATCCTTGTTATACGATGCATCACCGGATATTTTTCAATTAATTAATGCCGTTATCCTTCCAATATTCCCGTTAATTTTACTATCACGCCCGTTGAAAGTAAATGGCGGACACGTCAAATCGGTTCTGGCTGCTGGAGCAACACCTCCTCCCACTCATTAAAACCGCGCATATGGCGTGTGCATTTTGAGCCCTTACAACCACTTTCTCATCACTGAGATAACCTTTAAGCCAATTTATGCAGAATACATTCAGCTCATCTTCCCATACTTCGTAGTAATCGTGGCGAAATCTATGATTTTAGTTATCTATTTCGAAATTTCGAAAATCCCACAGGTAAGAAATCAAATTTGTATCTCCCAACTACAATATTTACTTTTTACAACTAAAGAACATAATTTGTAGCGACTACAGTCATTGAAACACTCGGCAGAAATATTAATCACAATAAATTTAATACAATTCAAAATTCCATCAACAAAAGACCAAATGTTCTTTCGATTGTAACATTTTTATTTTACTCATGAACTCGTATGACATTTGAAATTCTCTGTATATTTGTGAGAGCAGTATTTATTTTCAACTATCTCAAAATTTATCAGCACCTGTTTTCAACCGCTTACCGTGCGCCTAAAAACGTGATTTTTGACAAAAAAAGGGGCCAACCTTTAACGTGCGGAAAACACATTACCCAGCGCCATACCAACATCATTTATCCCTATTTCTAAAGCAAAGGGAGAAGAACAGACCAATCACTTGAGTAAAGAGTGTCGGTTTAAAGCGAGCCGGCTCAGATGGGTGGGATACGAAAATAGTCAGTCACGACGCCGGTTAATCTTCCTAGAAAAATCACCCGGCCGTCCCTGCAACACGTGCGGGGCCTCGGGATCTCGGATCTGACGCGCCCGTACCGCCCGCTCTCCGTCGCCGCCCGCGGCTTTTCCACCATAAAATTACGCATGCACCTTAAACACCCCACCGAACACCGCGGCAAGAAATAACCCGAATATAATCAGATCATTAAAGCGAAGAACGACACCGCGCCCCCGACCGAGTGACCATAGTCGAAACCACATTACCACCCCCCAACAAGAATATTCACAATAAGATACCACCTGAATCAGCGGTGTGGTGCCGCCAAAGATGTTAAAAAAATTGGGTTGCGAATTACAAGCCTGACATGCCATATTATATCACATGCGCCTCCCCCCCCCCCCGCTATAACTAAAATTCAAAAAAGTCCCTAAACTTTAGGTGCTGTCATCACTTCAAAGATTTGTGTCTTATCCGCAATTCAAAAATTATGTGTATAATTTTTCCTGGCGCAAGCAAGTATTTTACCTCAAAACAAAGTGTCACTTGTTACATGGAGAATTTCCTTACAATCAATATTCTATGATCTTAACATACTAGAGCATTTATAGATGTGATTATCTTATTTAACATATTTATATGATTATTATATATTATTATTATTATTATATATTTTATGATTATTATTATAAATGATAAAAAGACGTAACGAAAATATAAAGAACTGTTATTTAAATTACATTCTATCTCGATACTGTAAGTTTAATTTCAAATTCAGTGACTTCACTAAAATTTCATCATTTTTATAGCCCACTTGATTATCCGTAAAAATAAAAGTAGAAAAGAAATTGAATTCATTTTTTGCGGGAAAAATCTTGTTTTAAAATTGCACCAATTTTGCAAAATTCACACCAATTTAAAAAACACAATTTATTCTACTAAATATCCAAAACTGCTCATATTTCAAGAAATTGTTGTCTTTAATTAAATAAATTTTAAAACTGATTTATTAAAAAAAATCTCTTAATATGTAGGTAGGAAGGCACAAAGAAATTAACCCATTCTCAAGTTTCGAAAATCTGAAATCAATGGCAAATTTCCTCCTGCCTCGTTTAAAACACGCTCTTCTGGGAAAAAATAAGGAAAAAATGAGTTCTTATAAACGTTTATTAGGAATGTTTTGTATTAAGTATATCATTATAACTACAACGAAACGTAACAAGACACTGGTTCTGAAATGGTTTATATTGGCCAAATCATCACCACACACTGACAAATACTCTTGCACAAGCAACCTCATTTAATCCAGAAAGTTTTAGAATCTTACGTAACTGGGTGCCATCCGCTGCCCTCTGTCAACCTATATTAGAACCCAATTTTAGTACGGAAAATAATGATCATGGTACTTAACCACCATATAATTAAGATTATTTAGTCTTTTTATTGATTAATCTTTACCAACATGATAGACCCTCACAATCCTGAAGGGCCTATAAAAATTCTATCTCTTAACCACTCTTGTCGAACGATGTCGAGTACATGCCGTTAATCAACTTTTATTTATAGAAGCTATTAAGAAATGATAAACGCCAAATACTTAATATAAGTAACTGAAAGTATGTAATTCCCCCCAAAATGAAAATATCTGTCAGTTTAAGGCCACATATCAGTCAAAGTGATTGGGAATTATATTCACGTTCCGGCTGTAAATCTACGTATAGTTTTAGCCGACAGCTCGTTCACGACGACGAGAACAACGCATAGACAAACAAAGACAAACTTTAACGTAAACCAATTTTTAGGTGGTAAGGACTCGGGAAAACAGGCTTCTGTACCAATACCAGTGGTTTAAAAACTATTTCCTATACATAAGATCAAGAAATTCATAATTTCGTATGAGGAACTTCAAAATGATTTTGTCTTCAGAATCGCTGTTTTTGCTCTAACTTTACAGTTTTCTCTCTCCCACGTTACGTATAAGAAAAAGTTTAATAGTATAAAAAAAAAATTCCAATTGAAGAACTCGAAACCAGAAATAAATTCTCACTTTCAAATGACATATCAGGAAACACAATTTTCACAGTGGTAAAAAAATTCACAATCAGCCTGATTATTGAAAATAAAATTAACGTGTATGCCGCTTAATCAAAAATTGCGATTTTTAACTTCAATATACAGCATGAGGTGGAAGAAGAAACAGTTCTTAGGATGTCATGGACAGCTACCTTATCCCGTCGTGTCCGGTTTGATTCCCAGTCCAGGCAGAAAATAGAGTTGTAGGTTCTTAAAATCGCCTTTACTTTCTGTTGTGTATGACAAAAGGAAACTCAGAAAGGAACTGTCTATTTACAGGGAAGAATACTTATGTCATCACATTCTGCCTGTACCCCTCAGGCGTCGGGTAATAAACTAGCCTAGCATGGGGACACCATTGAGTCAAACGAAACTACTAAAAAATGCCAGAAAGTACATACATCGACCCTCCCATCAAGCATAGAATTGAACATCCCAGACTACGAGACACCAGACTACCCCGAAAAGTCGAACATTCGACCCAAAATGCCAAAACATTCATCTAAACCCCACCAAACGTAGAATTAAAACTATAACCCTGCGCCTAAGACACTTTTAGCTTACAAATTCGCATCGATCGCAAATGATCAAATATATTCATCTTACCCCCCCCCCCCCCCGACATGGAAATAAACTAGGCTCAGCATGAAAAATCTCCCAATACCCAGTACAATGATGCAGAAAGCATATTAAGATTCAATTGAACTTAAAATTAAACGAAATGGAGCACTCATTAAAAAAAAAAAATCTCTGAAATAAATAAAAAACGTCCTCGGCGGGCGTGCGCGTCTCAGCCTAATGCTTCCCGCGTCCCGTCTTTCGCCCACGCCGGCTTCGCCCGCCAGCGTACAGGCGTCCGCGCGCGGCCCTGAAGGCACTCGCGCGCTAAGTGCCGCCCGCCGCCACCGCCAGGACCGTCGTCATCCTCATTGCATAAACCGCTGCGGGTTATCCGTTGCGTATTAAAGCGCGTGCCGATAAGCCTCGCACACAGCACTGCTACCGTCAAGACGCCCTAGTCTGCCTCGTCTCCATTATCGCAAATTCAGCGTGACTGTCCCCAAATTATTAACAAAAAAATTAACGTCTCCAGGAGCTGGCCAGCTGGTGCTTGAATAAATGCATGTGCTTTCATTACTCTGCCTCGCTAGGCCTTGAGTGTTTGGATAGCACCCTAAAAATGACCTTTGGTTCATTCTTCGCTGTCCTTTGAATATAAAGCAATTTTAGTATTGGCAGGATGTTGAATCATATTACATTATCCTAAAAGCTTAAGATAATCAAAATGTAAAGATCAATCGATTAAAACTAAAATCAGACAAGTAGACCATATATTGCTGCTAGACCATAATAATAAATCTGTTCTGCCAAGAATATTTTAGGCGAAATATTTTTTAATAATTCTGATAAATGCGAATTATTACACGTCAATATATATTTGTACAAAAAGTCAATAAGAAATGAGCTAAACATCTTGACCTTTAATGAAAGATTAGATTATTTAACACTTATACAAACAACTGAATTACTTTTACTTAAACACATTACTGCAATTTCTCAATTAGTCTCTCAATGCGTATTACATATAGGAGATTGTTTCACTTCATGCAACATTGAAATGTGTATTTCGAATATCGGGAAACAAAATGGATGAACGCCTGTGACACGTAACGGTCAAACAGACATTCAGATAAACTCAAAGATAGTTGAAAAATTGACTAGGAGGTTTTGCCACGGACTCCTACAGGTGTTTAGACCAAACGTATCCGTGACCTAATTTTAATCCCGGCAAAGAAATTCTGTGTATAAATAAATTCGTCCAGTGATTAGAATTGGAAAAAATAACTTTTATTTCCTTTATTATATGTATGGAAAAATAGAACAAAGAGATTGTATTGATAATATATTTAAACATATCTGTGTTCTCATGAACACCACCTGAGCAGAGTCGAACTGGCCTTACCCAAAAAAGCTTTGTCGTTTGGGACGAAATCTTTCAATCTTTTCATTGTCTGTTGTGTACCGCACACTGCCTTTTAGATTATGAAACGTACTTTATGTTAAGCTCCTTTACAAGCCGTAGAAACTGCCCACAATATTCTTTTCGAATTTTTTAATAAAAATTACTTCAATTTTAAATGGAAAAATTATTTCACGATAATTGGGTTGAAATCAATTTTACGTTTGAACATGGAAAATTTTTTAATATTGCTCCAACAATTATTTTCGCGTCTCCGAAATTTAAAAATATAGATTTAGCTATTTCATTATCTCATACGTTGCTGGTCTCTTAAGTTTCTAGGTAATACCCACCAGTGTTTTAAATTGCGATCAAAGCACGAATGGTATTAATAAACAATTCCACGATTGAAAACGCTAACCAAGTTCAAACTCCCAAAATATGAAATAACGAATGCAGTTGAAGATAATAGAGTATAGTGCATAGCGTTTATTGCATCTCGATCACATATGATCTAAACATGCCGCCTAGATACGATCCATCTTATTATTACATAAGAAGACGTAAGAAAAAATTAGAATATAGAATAGAATTTATAAATAGAATTTTTTGAAAACGCCTCTATTGCGTCTACTTATTACATATACCGAGCTAATGCTAATAGCATAGCGTCTGACTCGTAGAGATCCTGGTTCGATTCCCGATTTTTTCGCGTTTCCGATTCCTTCATTTAATCAATGCAGGATGTTTAAAAAAAGGTCCATGAACACCGCCACTTCCGACCTCCCCTCTCAACAACCTCCTACCACCTCTCATGCTCCACTCTTCATCACCGTATCACGCATCAGTATCCCTCCAAAAAACCACTAGACCCTTACCGCAATGGAATTTTAGTTAATAATAATTAATAATATAAATAATATAATAGATATAATAATAGATATATAAAATATAATATAATAATAAATAAGTAGTGAACACTATTGGTTAATTCCACGGAGTGGAATACGGCTGACTATGTTAACCCGGGCGATAATGATGATGAAGTTATCGGGCCGCGCACGCATGATGCGCGGGGCGTCGAGGCGACGCGCGCGATTAATCCGCGGGCTCGGTTCGGAATAACGGGACGGCCAAAGCGCCGCCCCCGCGACGCCGCATAATATCTGCCTAACCACATGTCCCCGCCTGTAATTACGAAAGCGCGGCTTTTCAAATCTGCCCGGTCCTACGTTGTATAAGGTAAGATTGATGAAATGTAGATGACTTGGGAAGGTGACGGTGCGAGTACATGCTGCAGGGCGTTACGTGTGACGTGACGAGTGACGTTGCGAATGTAAGGCGGCAATATATGAGGCGTATGTTATGGATGTGGACTTGATGGGTAGTTGCGGACGTATGCGAGTACATGCGGGATGGACATGCGGAGTTACGATGGCGGAGTTACATGCGGATGTCTGACGATGCGAGGTGACATGCGGAGTGGACATGCGATGACATGGCGGATGTGACATGCGGAATGAACGTATGCGGATGACGATCGAGTTGACGACGCGAGTTGACAGCGGAGTTGACGATGCCGGTATGACGATCGATTTGCATGAGGATGGCATGGCGAGTGGCGATCCAGTGCATTGGCGATTGGCACGCGGAGTTGCACGCGTAAGTCGACGGCATTGTGACGCGAGTTGACGATCGAACGTGACATGCTGATCGCCAAAGATGACGTCGGAGTACGTTGCTGAGTACGTTGCGGAGTGAACTTCGAGTGGACGTTCGAGTGACGTTGCGCAGTATGTTGGCGGGAGGTGACGTTTCGGTGGCGTCATCCGCGCAAGTCGCCTGGGCCACGAGCGGAAGAGACGGGCAGTGGCGGGGCCTGTGCACGAGGGGAAGGAGAGCGAGGATGAAAATTAGAGGGCAGCGGCGGCGGTGGCACCCCCGCACGCGGCCGACTCCATCAGCGACTGCTGATGGAGATCCTATCGGCCGCGCCCCGAGCTGTTGTTTCACGCGGGTGAAACCAAGGGCTTGCGCTGGTGCGCCTTAAAGCGGTGCCTGCTCTCACCCGCCCGTTTCTCTCCTTAGGAGAGCCTAGATTCTTGGAAGAACTGAGGGGATTTTACCAAATACTCTTCGCAGGTCGCTCTTATTTTGTAAACGATGCATTATAGATTACCGTAATATATAGATAGTAATGTAGAATGTAGCTGTAGTTTTGTTTGCATGTAACTCATTTGACGTCAAATGTGATTCTTCTTCAAGTGCTTCAGGATTGACAGATTTCAAATACTAACGGCATTGTAAACTGTATGGTCCCTAAACTGATTTACCTTTTTCAATACGTTGGTTGCAGGTTGGTTAGTTGAGAAATTTCGGCTCCACATTGTTTTAGACAAAACTCTTTTATTGTTGGCGTGCTCATAAAATTGTGTCCTAGATGCACAAACCTGAATGATTTAAACGGTCATTGTTTGCGAACATCTTATTTTATGTAATTCTTCTGTAATTATAAGGAAAGTCTTTGATGTGTAACGAATATACTTCGAACTGCGTTTTTATCGCCTAACTGCTATTTTATATTTCAGACATCTATTAGGCCGGTTTAAAATCTCTCAAAAACGTTTTAACAAAACAAATTTATTCATATCAACAGAATGCATTACTATGTTAGCACCTCTTTCCTTTGTTTAATCTAAACATTAAAATTGAACACTAACAATAAGCATCTGATGGAGGCAAAATGTCAAAAGGAATCGTTTAGCATAGAACATAAATGATCAAAAAGGAATTGGATAGTTTAAACCCAATGATCTGAATTGATGTTTTACTCCAAGAGGAAATTTATAATGTGTGAATTATAGGTCTGTCCTTTTAGTTCTGTCATTATAATGCATTTCATTCAAGGTTTGTAAAATGTTTTACACATACTATCTTAAAAAATAGGCATTGTTCGAGTATTTATCACAATCTTCTATTAGATAGGTGGTGTACATGGTGTTGGCCGGGTTTTGCGAAAATATGCAGACTCACTAACGATTGCTGTTGCCAAAGGCAGGTAGCGTTCCTCCAAAAAAAATTTGTTATCTTTTTGTTAAACAAGAACATTTTGATGTAACATTTTATATCACACATACGTTCTCTTTGAATCTTGGCCGCTCAAAAGTATTCGTGTAAAAGTTCGGAAATTGTCCCTGATTTTTGAGTTGACTGACAGAGGTACTGATTTTTTTGTTACACATACAATTCTAAACTACTTCACTTTTATGTAATAGATTTAATTGAGTTTTGAGACACATGTTCTTGATAATTTTATCACCACATGTAATTTCATTTCCACTTAAGGGAATTATTTAGTGCAAAAAATGTCTCACGACCCGTCATTACAACATATTGACTTTTATATTTGATTATAAGACTAATAGAATGGAATCATTGATCATTGACCTGGGTAAAGTCTCAAGTAAGTTGAACCAATCAGTCTTCTAAAATATAAGAGATATTCCGTCGTGGCTTATGAATCGAAAATGCAATCTCCATTCAAATTCCATAAATATCTTGACACAACGTTTTTGCTCCCTTATATTACAACCCACGACCAACATTACTTTCCGAGCGCTTAGGTAGTCGATTCCTGAAGGAAACAGGCTATTTCGTCGCAGATGTAGTCCGAAAATAACAACTTACGTCAGTTAAACGTCTGCACGAAACAGCCACGTATTTTCGAAAGCGGCTCCGCTTTGAATATTACATGACCGCGGGCGGAAGGAATGGGGGAGGGGGGGGCGAGGGCGTTGTAGGTGGCGACGTGCGGCATGTCGGCGAGTGACGGAGGCGTGGAGGCTTCTCTAGAGCAGCGCCTAAAAGGTTTCGCCGCCATCAATAATAATCAAGTCACGTGGTGTGGGGCGGTACGCTTAACGAGCGCTGCACCAGCTTGCCATTTGTTTCCCAGTCATCAGCTGCCAACCATTGATCGAGCTAATGTTGTGAATAAAATATGCAATTTTCGCGCTCGCTTCCTTCTCCATGTGTTCGGCCCAATTGTGTTTGCTTTTGAAGTGTGTGATGAATGTGATTTGCCTAGTCTGGAAACACGTGGAGGTGTGATTGGTACTCTAATAAGAACGCGCTCGGCTGTGTTTTGATCTTCTCTGACAACGGGGGGGGGGTAAATTACTTCTTTACCTTATTCAATAGTTATTTGGAATTTGCTCTTCAACTTTTCGCAAGTTGTACTGCGACAATATTTCATATTAAGGTCTTGTCATATTCCGGATAAGAAAGGAAAGCGGAAACCGCAAAATTATCATTTCCCCTTCCATGACCATAAGTAGTAAATGTTGTTCGTGTACAACTTATCAGATTCAGGGACGCTGCCATAATTAATAACTTTCAACGGATATTGTAAAGTAGAGATTACTCAAAGAACAATGTTCCTTCTCAAAACACGTCAGAGAGTCAAGAGTTTGTTGTGGGTGTTGGAAGATACTACAATTCAATGGCTGGTTATAGGGAATTTCGGAAAGTAGAATATTATAGTTCCCCAAAACGACTGTTTTTACGATAAATTGCACTAAATATTTTTTATTAATAATGGCAATAAGGTATTTTTGATTTCTTGCTTGTAAAATGTATGAACGTTTTTGTAAGTCATGTGGTTTTTGCAATTTTTAAAATCTTCTTATAGATTATTATTATACATAATTTTAAATTTGAACTATAATACACATTATATACATTGTTTTCAGTTTCAATTTCTCGTTTCTTTAAATGTCCGAACACCTGGATATTGACCCATCTCCTGACAAGAGCCGAAATGACAGATATTTTTTAAAATCTTCTTATAGAGGTTCAGTGTTGGCAGTAGGTTTTGATTCTCAAATTTTTTGACACATATCTCCAAAATAACAATATTTACATATTACTAGAAATGACCAGCTAAGTGATTTAGCCTGTGATTACGACTGTCATTTTCGGAGAACTCAATTTTACCGAGAAGTTAGCGAGGGTTCTTTTTCCGCCCCAAGCACGTCGTGACCACTGGATTTTTCGCCTACCAAAAAATCCATACACCTCAGCTGCGATGGAACATGAGGGTTAAGAGGTCATTAGGTTAACACAAAGAAACAAAAAACTTGATAAAAGGTTATTTTGTAATAAAATATCCAAAAGGGGAAAAAATTGATGACTTTTGATTGCGAGGGCAAAATGATAAACTGATTTGTTTGAATTAACTTAGTAGGTGTAATTAATTATATTTTTTATTCCATTGAATTGAACCATTAGTCTTCTTAGCTATGCATTCATTTCGTTAAAATTGCTTTTCCTGAAAATAGTATTAGTGTTTCTCTGAAGTAGTGACAATGTCCACCATCGACACATATATTATAATATTTCGGCCCCTTGATAATAAAATTGTACGTTAAAGCGGTCCGAATTGCATTAAATAGATAAAAATAAGTATTTCGCACGAATCTTTCATATCGCTCTGACGACGTCGAAACGATACGTTCTTGTTTACGCATGAGGCTAAAGGATAGGCCTAAACTCTCATGCATTAACATATAACAAACTGCTCTTTCTCGATGAAATATGGCGATAAACGTAACATATCGCTAACTTTTTAAATGAAGAGGACTAAGTTGTAAGGCGTAACTACGAAAAGAAGTTCGGAATCAGATTTGTTCACCTGTACTATTAGAAGAAACAAATTTATGTTCAAATGCAGATTTGTCGGATTTAAACTTAATTGGTTTGTAATAGGGATTTTTATGAATATTTTCTTCGGTTATAAATTTAGCGTAATTAAGTTCATATCTCAAAACTATGCAATCTTGCTGTCTTCTTAATACTTTCCTTTGAAGCAAACCTAATGTCTGAAGAGTAACTATCTGGCTTTTGCCCCAGAAATCTGACTTCGAGCCCGCGTGTTTCGCCCGTCGCCCAAGTCGATGGTGCCGAATATCGACAGAGCACTGCCGCCGGGCGAGGTTCTAACGACTGGCCTTACGAGCGCCAGGGCGCCCGCTGTGGCCACCCCTGCGGGCGATAGCGGCGCTGTAATTGGCCATTACTCTCGGAAGCAATGCCGGAGTAATGAAAACGGACTACATTTACCGTAATTTAAAACTCATTATGCATTAATTTTACACGCGACTGACCCTTAGCCGCCGTGGCGGCGGCGGCGTAGCAGCACACGTGTCGCGTGCAGGCGTGGGTGGAGGCGGCGACGGCAGCGGGGGCGGCGGGGGTGGCGGCGGAGCAGGGCGCGATCCGTGTCGCCAGAGATTAAAAGCCCGCGCCAATCGTGTCGAAAAATGTTGAAAATTAATGCTCTAATAACACGGAGCCTGAGTGTAAACACAATGAGGGCTTTATCGACAAAGTGCTTGTTTCTGGAGAGCTGTAATTGTGCCAGTTCATTGGATACAATGAGTTTGTCTTGAAATATTTCGTTAAATCGGAGGATGTGTTCTAGATATAAAAGAGAACTACACGTTTCACCATTTTCTCGGTGGCAGACATTTCTGAAGTTATTCGAAAATATGCACACAACAAAACCAGATCATAAATTTTATATACCTTGTTAGAATGAATTAAAATCATTTTAAATCAGTCCAAATCAATGCATCTCTAGTAAAAAGAAATTAGTGATGTCGCTAGAGAAAATGCAGAAACACCAATGAAACTTTTAGTATTTTCTCACTTGTAGAGAGTGAAATACTGAGAAAAGAAGTTATATAGTTGTACTCTTGATATTGTGAAAGTTTTCCCACCATTGTAGAATATGTACTTTGGAAAGTTGTTTCATACATGATTTCATTAATATTGCCAAATTATTTTTTACTATCATAAACACATTAACATTAAATATCATTTAAAAATTCATATTACAGGTAGAGTAAAGTGTTCCATAAATATTCGTATTAAATAATAACGCGAATGCACTTTTTAAAGTTATAGAACAATAGAAAGAAGAGAAATTTAGTATCATTTGATTAGATCGACCGAAAACGCAATACTAATAATACAATACTCGTACCTTGTTCAAGAAACCTGCAATTTCCATGGATATAAAAATATTTATTTACCACTAAGGCAACTATTCTCTTTTACCTTTTTCGTTAAGGCATCATCTCCTTTACCTTTTCCCAAAACACGTTCCAATTCCCGATAAGCATTTTTTTTAGGTCAAACTTCATCTTTGAATCATTTCTATAAATTAAAAAATTGGCGGAAACGGAAAGCCGAGAAATCTGTGAATGAAATCTTCTTAACAATATTCTCGCTTATATTTCTGAACATACTCTTTATTTTACTTTTATTCATATTTTGCGGAAAGTCACACGTTAGAATTTGGTAAGGTTATATCACAAAATCACTCATACATTCCAGGTAAGTCCATGAGACTTGAGTTTGAGAATCGTAATAAAGAATGTATTTCCAACTCATTCATTAATGTCACTGCAGTACCTTTGTCAAGGAAGCTGAAGATATGGGTACAGACTGTAGTAGGACTTCCGCCACTAGCTGCATACTAGCTAGATCGAATTCAGCCGCTCTCTGGAAGAGTCTTCTACTGACCGCGTGCTCTACTAGTTTACCATGGTTTCTCCGATCAACACCAGGCGAATGTCGGAGCAGTACCGTAACAACGGGCCACGGACCGCACGCAATTTTTCCTCGCTTACCTTGTCCTACTCTCAGTCCTTACTTACTACACATAATTACTCTTACATGCACTACACAAATCGGGATCTTAGAGCTCTTCCCAGCTGAGGAGGTGTCACTCTGGTTGGAGGCACCGCAAGCCGCTACGTGTATGTCGGCCACGATTGTCGCCACTCACCGGGGAAGATTACTGTCACCTCTCATGATAAAACATGCACTACACTTACTGGAAAAAATGATGTTAGCCGTTGACACGCCCGGAATCACCAATCAATCAATTCAACACGAACCGCTGTCACTCGCCCGTGAGAGCCACGCCTGTGCGTGGACACGCACTCGTCCCCTTTCGTCTGTTACGCAACTCTGCACCCCCACCGCACCCTCCCCAGAGTAATTGAGACGGATGGCAGGTTGTTCCCGTGGCGCGCGTCGCATCTCCACTCGGCCGGCGGCGGGCGCTGTTCCCGACCAATTGAGCACGACTCGACGAAACGTCCCGGTCACGGGCCATTGCCTCCCCGCCGCCGCAGCCAGCGACACGCCGAGCGTCGCGTGACGCGAAACGCCAGGCGTTCGCCCCGTGACAGCGTCTCCGCCGCCGCCGCCGGCCCTCTCCGCCTCAAAACAGGCGGAAAACAAATAGTTTTCTGGTCTCGAAGCCAGCACTTTGTGGGCGGCCAAGCGTCCTGCGCGCCATGACGGGCCGTCTGGGAATGCTTTGCTCGCGAGGAGAATGGCTTGCCTCGCGGCTCAAGGACGCCGTCACGGGGACAAGTGGTCGTTTGGTTTTCGGGATTTGCGTTTGGGATCATTTACCATTTAATGCAGTTGTTAGAATAACTAGCATTGAATGAAACTTAAATATAAAAATCTGTACAATTTACTTTTATAAACTTCAAGACTTTCAAAGAACAAAGAAAATAATTTTCTGTAAATTTAAGAAATGAAAAAAATAGTAATAAGAGTAAAATGAAGCAAAAAATATTATGATAATTCATAATATTTATTCTCTCTTTAATTTTTCGAACAGCTTGCTTTTATTCACCATTACACTTTCTGCATTCAGTTGAATGTGACATTGGGTTTATTTTATGGAAGAGAAATATTTCCATTATTTTCTCGTGAGCAGTCTTCTGTCATTTCGAAATTGAAGTTTAAAATTTTAATAAAAAATTATTCGAAGATATATATATTTTAATATAGAAAATTCAGGCAAAGGTGTACTACATTGGTAGGCAGTATTTCTCTTCTTGTTTATTATAGAGTCAAAATGCGCGTGTATGTGTCTCACCTCTATGAAACTGATGGAAAACCATAATAAGCAAATTAAATAGTTGCGTAAATAAATAGCGGAGTATTAAATTAAATTACGAACTTTCATAAACCTTTTAAGACAAACATTTTAAGAAATACAACTTACGGAGGAGCATAGAGCATTAAGTTTCAAGGCAGTCTGCTAACAGGCGAGAGCAGCACAGCAAAATACCTTCCATTGGCAACGCGCTACAAGCTTGAATGACAACTGCAACCCACGACGCCCATCGCCCATCAGAGTCATTCGCGTGAAATCAGCTGTTCATCGCATTCCACTCCCCAGAAGCCACGCCCAACTTCATTAATTGATGCGCTGAGCCAACTTAGCCGATGGTTGGTGTTGGAGATACATTACTTATTACGAACAAATTCAAACACAAGTCTTATGGACAGGTCTGGAATATATGAATGGTTTCTTGATATAACCTAACCAAAATCTAACGTCTGACTTTCCGCGAAATGCTCCAGAACCCAAGAGAAACCACGACCCCAGAAGCCGCAGAACCCAAAGAGAGATTTTTCCCGTCGCTTAGGGCCAAGCATCACCCTCAAGGTCGTATTATACACAGTTCATCTGCAGGCGACTACTCTCCGATTTAAATGAAGTCGTAGGCATCCGCGGCCGGAGTCTTGTGAATGATCTTGACTGTCCGGGTGACGCCGCGTCGAATGCTGTGTTGCCGACGTTTCGACCATCTTATCGTGGTCTTCCTCAGGCAGACCAGCCCTGATGAAGACCACGATAAGATGGTCAAGAAGTCGGTAACAGCCTATGACGCGGCGTCACCCGGACAGCCAAGATCATTCACCCTCCGATTTAATTATAGTGACTTATAACATTTGATCAGCTGGAACGCGGTTATCTAATGGGGAGCTTTAATACGAAAAATGAAGTCTTAAGGTAACTCCCGATTGGGTAACCGCGTTCATCTGACCAAGCGTCAGAAGTCACTATAATCAAATCGGAGGGTGGACGACCCGCGGGCAGTGGGGGCGGGTAGCCAAGCTAGGCTAGGTATGAGGGAGATGTTTGAATGTGAATGATGTAGAACGCCAATGAAGGAGGCCAAAGGAAAGAGAGTTTGGTAGAGAGAAAAGGGAACTCAAAAGGACGGGAGAAAGAAAGTTGTGAATGAACGAGGATGCTTAGTTGAGTTTGAAATTAAGAGAAATAAGCAATAGGACACAGAATGAACAATATTACAGAAGAAACGAAAACGAAAAAGAATTCATTAGACTTGTGTAAAAATGATAAAACGACCGCTGGAAAATGTATGTGTAAAAATGATGGAAGGACCGGTAAAAGGGAGTGTTTGCTTTTAATGGACAAAGGAGTCGAGAGCTGGCCGGGAGAGAACGGAAGAAAGATTGCTGACCAAAGTGGAGAGGTGATGGGTGCTTGAGGGAACGCAATGAAGAAACACATCCGGCAAAAGCCCTCCCTCGCGCTCTGCTTTGGCTACTTTCGTCGGAGCGTCCGCTCTCAAAAGGTCACGTGAGCGAGTGCCCGTCAGCGGGAGCTACCAGCCTAGCACAGAGCGCTTCTGTCGCGTCCTCGCTGAGGTACAAGGACGCGTGCGTCCTCAAATAGCGGCAAGCGAGCCACTAAGAAATATTTTGTGGAACAGCTGTGGGAATCCAGTTTGCTATGAAACGCCGGATGTGTTATGAAGATGGCGTAATTGCATTGTGGCCGCTGCCAGCGACCTTACCACCATATTTGTAATACTTCAGGCGGAAAGATGTGAACATGGTATATCTGACATGCGGCAAAGACGTCTTCCGCGTAAGACTGACACACAGACTTGACTCTCAGGTGAATCCTCTCGTTGCAAGGGAATACTGTAAATGAATAAGTTTCTGTTTTGTCATCATTCGTTTCATATATTAGTCTGAAGGCGACGTTTTAGCGTTCTTTAAAGAAAGTTACGGAAACAAGTTTAACTCGACGAACGCGGTGTAATGCCGTAAGGTGAGCAATAGAAGTAGCATTGCCTGTCATTGCTAGATGTGTTCAGATGGAGACAATTGTACTTGGAGACATAGACTCTCTGTTTCGTCTGCCTGTGCAAACTGAGTTTTTTAGCTTTTTTCTGGGTACTTGCACTTGGATTCCGGGGCATTTGATATTCAAGGTGCCTTGTCCATTAAGAGGGCTTCTTCCTTGTTCTTTCGGAGAAGGTGCGGAATATATGTGCTCGTTTTCCCGCAAAGTTTTTGTTCTGGGAATGGGGGGTCGCTTATCTACCCCAGATTTCAGTCCCGTCTCGTTTTTTTTGCTTCATCATAAATGTTGCGTTTTAAACAGGACTAGAAGCTTAAATTTAAATTAAAAATGACAATTTTGTCAGTTGAAAACAGTACATTTGAGATGATGAAAATGTACTTTTTTAGACAGAGTGTCGGAGAAATGCTTGAGTGTATTGACACTGTTTTACGTTAGCAGAAGTGACTGGTGGTTAAAAAGATTGTGCATCACCAAGTAGAATTTCAGAATATATGTCATTAAAATATATAAACTGAAAACTTCAATATTTAAAGTATGTTTTATCTCAATTTCTGATTAATTCTAAGCACATATAGAAAAATATCATTTCAACATACGAATATATCACCGCAAAAATATAGTAAGAACATTATGTGACGTATTGGGGAGAATATCATATGTGCAACGTTTTCGTGAGTTCCAGAATCCCTTCCCATCTTTTAACTATAAATAGTGGAAACATGAGTAAAAGTTAAAAATAAATAAGTAATTAAATAAGAATAATTTTTTTAAAAAGCGGGAGATTAATAATTGATAAAACTAGATATTTTCGTTCCTGAGTTATATAAAATTTATTTGTATCTGTAAACGAATTGTAGATATGATTTTTCTGCATTGCTAACAAAATAGTAATTCGCCCTTACCTCTACTCTTTCCACTACAAACAAAAGGAGTGTTCAACAAAACGTGCGCATAGTGAAGCTACATTTACGTCCAGAAGCAAAAGAAGGGGCCATCTCAATATTTGCTCAATGGATCAGGGAAACTGGACAAAAACCTGATCGAGATTGGGGTCTTCTCGCTCACTGGATCATGGAAGTTAATTTATTGATTTTTTTGGCTAGTGATTCCGGGCACATGAACAGCAACGGATGTTAGTCCCGTAAGTGAAGTACATGATTTAATGCAAGAGGTGGCAGTGATCTTCCCCCGCTGAGTGGCGGGATCTGCCAGAAACCGACACGTCGGCTTGTGAGGTTTTCCCCAACCCGATATCTCCCCCCCTGTCAGGCCAGGTGGGGAAATTCCCGTTTGTTTGGGTACTACTCCAGCATTCGTCTGGTGTTGAGCGGAGAAACCACGGAAAACTACCGATCAGAGCAGCCGGCCGTTAAACTTCTCCTCCAAACATCGGCTGATTTTAACGTAGTTACACGAAAAAAAGGAACAGTTGCAGTATACCAGGTGTAACAAGGTAACTTGTTACAGTATCATGGCTCTGGTATACTGCAACTGGTGTACGTAGGAAAATTCTGCCAGAGATGGAGCTCGAACCCTGGTACCTCTCAGTCGGATGCTCTGCAGTGACACCAACTGACACCTTGAGCCGCCTACGCCGGCCCTGTTTCTCTGTAAAGAGTGCAGGCGTTCATCTAAGCAGCTGCGTTCGTGGTGGTGACGGCGGAGCGCTGGCGGGGCGAAGAGGGAGTCCCGCGTTGGAGCCGAAGTGACGCAAGGAGCAGCCCCCTCCCCCTCCCCCTCCCCTTCGGCAGGGGGTGGGCAGGAGGTGGGCAGTGCAGTGGCAGGGGCGAGCAGGGGGGACGGGCGAGTTACCAGGGCAGGGGGGGGTGGACAGGTGGTAGGCGGACGGCGGGGGGTGGGTCGCAGTGGGCGGCGGGTAGGCAAGGGAAAGGACAGGGAGGGGCATGGAGAGAATAGGGCGGTGCGGAGCGGGCAGGGGGAGGGCAAGGGCGGGCGGGACGGGCAAGGGCGGGCGGACGGGCAAGGGGGGCGCGGGCAGGGCGGGGCTGCGGGCAAGGGCGGGCGGAGGGCTAAGGGCGGGCGGACGGGAAGGGCGGGCGACGGGCAAGGGGACGGGCAAGGGCGGGCGGCCGGGGCAAGGGGCGGGCGGATCGGGCAAGGGCGGGGGCGGGACGGGCAAGGGCGGGCTGGACGGGCGAAGGGCGGGGCGGACGGACGGGCAGGCCGGGCGGACGGGAAGGGGGGCGGACGGGCAAAGGGCGGGCGGAAGGGGCAAGGGGGGGCGACGGGGCACGGGCGCGACGGGCAAAGGGGTCGGGGGCGACGGGAAGGGCGGGCGAGCGGGCAGGGCGGGCGGGCGGGTGGGCGGGCGGGTGGGTGTTTGGGTTTGGGGGGTGGGCGGGCGGCGGCGGCGGGTGGGGAGGTGGGTGGGTGGGTGGGTGGGTGGGTGGGTGGGTGGGGTGGGTGGGCGGCGCGGGCGGGCGGGTTGGGGTTGGGTGGGGCGAGGCGGGTGGGTGGGTGGGCGGTCGGGTGGGTGGGTGGGCGGGTGGGTGGGTGGGTGGTGGGTTGGCCGGCGGGCAGGGCAGGGACGGGCCGTGTAGGGGGAGGAGGGGAGAGCAGGGGGTGGGTGAGCGGGCGGAAATGTGCTTAGTGCGTGGGGAGGGCGCCGTGGCCTTGCGTCCTGGCAGCGCCTCGTGGGCGGTTGCGAGTGGGCAGTTGTGCGCGTGGCGCTCGACGACGCGTGGCGACGGCAGATGCTTTTGGCCACCTGCGCCGCCCCAGCCGCCTTGTCCCGCCACAGCCTCCGCTCCGGGGCTCAACGCCACTGCGGTTCCTTGTCTCGCTCGTCTCACCGTCTGGTCCGCCACGCCCTGCGCCTTCCGCTCGCTGCCCATCCTGCCACCTCCCCCGCTCCTTACCCGCCTGCATCACGCCACGGGGGGCATTCCGTTCCCGCCCGCCCCACACTTCCTGTCGTTGTCCCGCCCGTGCCGCCCTTCACCGCCGTGCTGCTCCTCCGGGACTCTGGTCTACCCCGCCCGCCGCAACTCCTCTGCTACCGCCTTTTCGCCAGTTTACCTCATCCGCATTCCCCGCCTGCGCCACGGCCTACATTGCCGTCCCCACCACCTTCTCTATTTGTCCGCCGTGCACCGGTCGCACCCCGTCCGTCGTCTATGGGCTGCCCCGCCCCGCCTCGCCCTGCCGGGCTTTCCTCCAGTCACCCACCGCACCACTAAACCGCCTCCCCGCTCCAGCGCTCGCCCCGCTCCGCCCCGCTGGGCCCCAACTTCGGCCCTGAGTGCTCAGCTCACCCTCCCCGTCATCGATCAACACTTCCGCACCTCTCCCCCCACTCGCCCACCCCGTCGAACCTTCACAAACTTCACATTCATCGGACCCCGGCTCCTTTCAGCCCGCTGGTCCCGGCTCCGCCCCCAACCCCCACTCTTCCCTCCGGGCCGAGGCCGCGCGCTCCCGGGAGCGCGGGTCGGCGTCAGGCGCGCCGCCGTCTCCACGGTCCAACGGCGTCGCCGGTCTTTTGGCTCCGCGGCGGGGGGCGGAGGGGCTTCGCCGGCGCTGACGCAACTCGCCGAAATCTGACGGCGCTTCTTCGCCCCCCCCGGTCGGTGTCAGGACAGAGTCGGGCGGGCGCCTTGCGGCGTCGGTGGGTATCTCACGCGTACTTACTGAGAACTTCTTTGCTGTTTTTTGGCCGGGATTTACTCCAGCGAATGCATTTCTATTTTTGTTTTATACGCGGAAATTGTGTTTCATCTCGTTGAAACCATCCTCAGTTCTGTAGCGCGGGTACACAGTTTTGCTAATCGATAGATATCCATGTGGAATTAATATCTGGGGCGGGGGGATAATTACGGTAACATACTAACCGGCTACTCTATCGCTTTAATACATGAACGCAAGCTCAATCCCATTAACTGAATATTTTATGTTTATATTTTGAATAAATATACACAAAACCTTTGCAAATATTCTTATTTTGCTATTTTCGTTTTCCTTCTTGTAGTAGGTGCATTGTAGAAATATCTACTTTAATTTTCTAATGCAGTTTGTGAACATCCGATTTAAGCATATATTTCCTTTAAGAGAAAAATAACTGCGTTAAAGGTTTTATTTTTTAATTAAATATTAATTTACGATGTATTCGGCTTTCATAATTCTAATATCTACAAATTAGTTAATTCTTAAGTCAGAAAAACTTTAATATTGGCATACAGTACGCAAACCAGAATAATATTAATTCTTTCGATTTTTTGTGATTAGGCATTACCTTGGGCTCTCCACAATGCAGCCTTTCAGCCCTTTCCAAATCCTACAACAACTCCAGGTCAAAGAAAAGTTCTTCGGACTCTGTTGACGGTGTTAACAACAATTTTCTGCCTGCGCGCGATGATTTTCTTGTTCTAAGGTAGTTGTATATAAAATGCCTGTCATTGAAAGCCTTCCGTCAAACAAATGTCCGGGTGAAAGTAGTGCGTATCGATTATACGACATAGCGCTTCCATTTCTCCGATGCTTTCCCAGGCACAATGAGCGGGAGGCTGGGCGACTGGCGGCGGCGGGCGGGGTGCCAGTCGATATCGGGAGCCGTCGGGTGGGCGGAGCGGGGCGTGGGCGTGTGGGAGAGGGGAGTGTACGCGTGCGCGAAAGGACCTTAGCGTGCGCTGAACGATATAATGTGCGCTGGTGGAGGCGGGGGTGGAGGGAGGGGGAGGGGGAGGGGGCTGGCTCACTTGCGTCACATGGC
>BOPP01000233.1:261087-281000 GCA_017312745.1 Gryllus bimaculatus | reverse complement strand
ACGGCATTTAACCTTGGCTCCCACCAATGCAGCCTTTCAACCCTTTCGCAAATCCTACCAACAACTCCAGGTCAAAGAAATCTCTTCGGACTCTGTTGCGGGGTTAAACAACAATCTTTCTCCTCGGCGCATGATTTTTCTTGTTCTAAAGTAAGTGTATATAAAATGCTGTCATTGAAAGCCTTCCGGTCAACAAATGTCGGGTGAAAGTAGTGCGTATCCGATTATACGACATAGCGCTTCCATTTTCTCGATTGCGTTTCACCAGGCAGCAATGAGGGGGGCGGGCGACTGGCGGCGGCGGCGGGGTGCCCAGTGATATCGGGAGCCGTCGGAGGTGGGCGGACGGGGGCGTGGGCGTGGGGGAGGGGAGTGTACGCCGTCGCGAAAGACCTTAGCGTGCGCGAACGATAATGTGCGCTGGTGGAGAGCGAGGGGTACCCCCTGCCCACCCCCTGCTCTCTCTCCTGCCCACACCATGCCCCCCTGCCCGCCCGCTGTGCAAGTGGGCTGCGTCTGTGAGAATATTTCTCGTGTGGATGTATCTCCTAGTGATCAAGCGGACCCCTGAATTTACGACGTACAACTTAATAATGTTGCTGCATATGATTTTGTCACAGATATGTCGATGGGAACGGTACATGTGATTCTGCAATAAGATCCCTTTTAGAGCACTGCTGATTGGAGATCTGAATGGCAAGAATGGTCAAGGGTATCAATGCTGCAGCACAGAAACCGTTCACATTTATTTGCACGACATACTCTGGCTGAGATATTACAGTGTGTATATATATTCATTATTTCCAGTTTCAGCAATCCCCATGCAGGAATGGTTACAAGTCATTTTTCTCTTTGCATAATTTCGCATAATATTGTGCTAGTAATTCTTATTTGTTTTGAGTGAAAATGAACACAAGTTTTGTTATTTGTGATATATTTTTTTGTAACTGTAGCTTATTATTATGTTCACAAAATTGTATTTCAATTTACCCTAGTTTAATACCTTCTTAAATGTTATGTAACTTAGTTTGTTTTTCAGTTATTAATTTAAATTACTGACGTCATTCTTTAAAGAACAACGAATAAACATTAACATATTATGTAGGATATATATGACGCATGCATATTGTATACGTATATTTCCAGTCGGTTGAATTAGGACTATATATTATTACTTGACTTTATATACTATACTTCCGTACTGGACTCGTTCTTTCTTTCCCAACGTGTTACATGACGCGGAATTATAGCGAAAATCTTCATTATGGAAAAGGCAAAACCAAGACCAAACCCAAGGAGATCATATGAAACTCAAAATATATATTATTTACTGTTTTTACCAGTAAGTAAGCTATATATTGTCATGTTGCATTACGCATTTTTTACTGATTCCTTAGCCGACAACACTGAGAAACTAAATTATGCATCACCTTCTCACCGAAAGCGATTTCCTCTCGCAAATGGGAGTCCATTAACACTCGGCTGTTAATTTTCTTGGCACTCTGAACTTAGTGCATCGCCGGCTCGTCTTTTGCCACGTTCCGACTAGTTTGGTGTTCGCATTAAGAGCCAGTATGAGTACCACAAACACGATTTTTAAGAAGACGGTTGCGTAAGCCTAAATTGGTATTATCAGCAATGGGGAATTTATATTAGTATTAAAAAAAAATATGATCAAGGAGATTAGGGTAGAAAAATGTGAACATTATGTAATGCAGTCAAATAGATTACTTCTTTCGGTGCATAAAATTTTTATTTTTGTTGAAAATGCATTCTATAGCATGGTCAGATATGTCAGGTGAAAATATCATATTTTTACTCATATGTCGACTAAGAACTGACTTAAAAAACCTGTCTTTTTTAACATTGTTAGTATTTGAATAATTTTTAATAAGTTATTTTGATATTTAAGGCATCAATACATTGTGTTTAATATTTGAGCATTAAGGATTTAGAAAGAAAATAATAAATTTAATCGCGAGATATTTAAACTTTACCATTAACAAAACATGTGCAAACTTGATGTAATGAAATACAAATATACATGTTTAAACTTACACTTTGTGATAATTTTTCATTATTTCATTATTTTCTTCAGATTAATGCAACAGTTTGTGAAAATAATTTTGCTACTTTTACACTCAAACTTATGTACAAATTTTCGTATGTGTAGCAAGAGGTGACTGAAGCATGAATATAGAAGAAAAATGAAAGATAAAACCGAATGGAAATAAAAATATATTATCTGAAAATAAAATATTTTAAATACTTAAAAAATAATATAACACTCAGGTATACCTTTTTTATTTTTTGGTTAGCAATAAACACGTTTTCCAAAAATGTTCAGTTGTTCCAGTGTTATAACAACAACAAAACGTTGTTCTAAAAATTGTTTATTGACTGTCAAAAAACCAACCGAGGCTATCTGAAGGTTAAATTATTAATATTATTATTGACGATCAAACCCCAAGTTCTAAATGGTCTTATATATTTGACATAAAAATAAAAATCGTACGCTACACAATTAGGGTAGTATCAATATTTTCCAAGGTCATGTTCACAGACAGCACAAAACAAAACCAGTGAAAGTCAGTTGCAGCCAATCCGCGGAAAGCAGGCGCGCGCAGCGTGGCGGTGAACGCAGCCAGAGTGCCGGATGCGCACGCAGATCGACGTCCCAAGCGCAGCCTCCCCCTCCCCCACACCCCCCCTCATCCCCCTCCCCCCCACAACCAGCTTCTCTGACTTTTGGACCGCAGGCACGACGGCACCTAATTATACGTGAATCCTCGGCATTTTCTTTTCTCCTCGATTTTTTCTCCTTTTTTTTCTGAACGAGGCGAAAAAATTATCGCGCAGGTAATCTTAGTTAATTAATATCATTTCCTTCGCAATGCGAACGAGAAGAAACTTTTTCGGAATTGAAGGTGAAAATTAATTTACCCCGCTGTAAAAATAACGCGGGCCCCCAAGATTGAGTCCTGATTTCCTCTTTATTCCAGCTCGCGCGTAGACGCGCTGCGGATTCGGGCCCGGAGGAAGCGCGGCGCGCGCGGCGCCGCGCGGCGGGCGCGGCGGGCTTGGAGGCGAGCGGCCGATAAAAAGAGGCGAGGAGGAAAAGCTCGTGTTCTGTCGCCAGTTAGCGCCCCGCCGCGCCGCCGCGCCGCCGCCGCGTAGGTCTGGCTGCCTCCAGTAATCGCCAGGCTTCCCCCGCCCCGCCCTGCCCCCGCCCCGCCTCCGCCTAGCGTGGCGCGACACCAAGAACCGCGTCGCCCCCAGCCAATCTGTTTACGGGAGTACATTGCTGTAATATGGGCAGCGCCCGCGCCTAGCGCCTCCCCGCCGCGTCGCAGCGAGAGCGCAAAGCCGCCCGCGACCGAACGCCACGAGCGACGCCCTCGCCCGGCATGCGCCGCGCACGCCTATCTGTTTGCCGCTGCCGGCGTCGCGCTGCCGGGGAGGCTGCGATGGGCGAATGGCAAGTGGGATGCGGAGTGGATGCCGGAGCGGATGGCCGAGTGGCGGGCGGAGCGGGAGTGGATGGGGAGTGGATGCGAGTGGCGATGCCCGCTGGGTTGACCGGAGTGAGATGGCGGGAGTGGGATGCGGCCAGTGGAAGCGGAGTGGATGGTGCGGAGGTGGATGCCGGAGTGGGATGCCGGACGGGATGCCGGGCGGGATGTCGAGCGGATGGCGGAGCGGGATTGACGGAAGTGGATGGCGGAGTGAAATGGCGGAGTGGGATGGGAGGTGGATGGCGGTATGGATGGGCGAAGGTGTGGGTGGCAGGTTAGCAGAGTGGTGGAGTGAGCGGTCTCGGATTAGCGCGATGGCAGGAATGGAGATAGTGTGCGGGGAGTGACGGGCAGGATGGCGAATGGGCCGGTGCTTGGGTGCGCTGGAGTTGGCGAAACCCCGGCGAGGCAGCGTGGCAGGAGGCCCGTAGCTGGATGGAGCGGAATGGCGAAGGGGTGAGTTGGCCGTAGGAGTGCGGGCCATGGGCGTGGTGGTGAAGTGGTGGAGCAGCTGGGGAGAGCTCGGATTAGGGGGAAGGAGCTGCCGCGGTAGCACGAGCGTGATGCACATGCACGAATCGTATGGGTGTTGGAAACTGTTGCAGCTGGCGGAAGGGCGCGGTGAGGGTGAGAGGAGGCCGTAGCGGGCGGCGTCGCTATGGAGTGGGTGCGAGTTGGCGACCGGCGTGTTAGGTGTGGGCGAGCGGTGTGCTGGCGGGGGGGGGAGATGGCGATATGGTGGAATCACTGCGGGGTGTGTGGCGGGATGGAGACTGCAGGGGAGGGGTACGGTGGGTGAGCGGTGGGCAGTGGAGATAGCGTGAGAGTTTGTGACGAAACCAGTGTGCGCTGTAGTGTGGGCCCTTGACGGGCAGGCGAGCCGGACGAGTGGGAATAGAGGGTGGAGCGGGTGCGGTACGGGGAGCAGGCGGGGAGACTGGGGCGGGGCGGGCACTACGCCTTCACGAAAGAATGCGCCAATTGAACGGATGCGCATCGGTCGGCGACTGCTGCACTGCCAAGGACACTTGCCCCTGCCGCCCGCGCTCCCGGACTAGGATGTCACTCCTAGAGCAGTTTGTTTACACTACATTCGTACGCAAAGAGCAAGTTACCTAACATGAATGTTGTTGACGTTTCGTAGCAAATAACTCTTCTAGTATATTGTCTAGTATTCTATTCTACATGGTTTTGTTGCAGAAAATTAATCAAAGGCTTAAAATATTTACAAACAGTTTCACAATGAAGTAAATAATTATGGAACAAGAAATAAAAATATTCTAGAGGGTTAGTGCAGCAGCGCGTGCCGAATTGAAGTCCGTTGATTGTTTGCTGTTGATTCGAGTCCCGAAAGTGGAAGATTTGTTGTGCCAAATGCTGGGGTACTGATTTGAACGAGGTCATTAATTGGTGGAAGTTCTAGAGACTTCTGCTCCAATCGGCGATATCAGTGGCTACCTCTGTTAACTTTATTCCATATCACACCTATATATTGAATCTTTATTTATAAGCTCACATCTATACATAGAAAATGTGTCTGTGTTTTTTTAAATTTATCATTTAAACGAGTGTTATTATCGCTTTTATGTACCGTTTCTGGATGCATTTTAGTAACTGGCGGAAATGGAGTCATTATCAGTAAGAATGCTGAACTGTAAGCTAAATCGTTTCTACGGTAGTTTAAATCGTTTTTCCCCTAACAATTCTTCCCATTTAATATATTGAAATTCGGTGAGTCCGTGGTACGTGTTCTCTTGTACGATATGTGTGGCCTCAGTGCCTGCGGTGACGTCTGCCATAGGTCTGCAATACCCAGATAGTGCCAAATACACAGTGGCCTTAGTCCCCGAAGAGTGCTGCCAGCAAAAAGTTTACATGATTTTACAAAAAGAAAATTAATCAACTTTTCATTTCGAAAATTTGTAATGGGTTGGTACAAAGGTAGACACAAATTATGACGATGTACAGTGAAATTATTGACAGAGCTGCATGCATAAATGGCACAAAAACGAAACGAGTGCCACAACAACAATACCTAGCGCTTCTCAAAAACGGATTCGTTTCCAATAAAGGGAATATATTTACTTAATCGCTTGTACAAAAATATTATGGAACCACACTAGAAATTCCGAAAAAGAAACTAAACATACTAAATTATATTTCCCAAAAATATTATTCAAACATAAACTGCAACAACATAACACTCTGATTAAAAACAGTAAGTTCCAGTAACAACACTTTGTGACAATTTTTTAAAAAAATCGTAAACAGAAAAGAAACATTTCTGTTTACCCTTCAGAATGAGTTGTACCTCCCTCCCACGGAAAATTAAACATAATGTAAATATTTCATAAAAAAGAGCACGAGGACATGAAGAAATAAATAACATAATTCTTAAAATCTTTCCAAACGAAACCATGGCTTAAAATAAACTTATGATTAAATACAGTACACATCTCATTCCATTATAATTCCTACATCAAAGCCAGACAAAAAACCAACAAATGCGGATATTTATCGACCAATTTGTTTGTCATCCTCTCCATCTAATATTTTACAAGATAAGATCCAAAAAAATCTTAATAATTACCGCAACAAAAATTAAATCATTGCAAATGTCAGTTTGGATTCGTCGAACATTTGTTACATCAACAGTTTACTAATCATTGAACATATACACAGAGCATAAAAAAATACAAATTTTGTATATTACTTCCTCGACGCAGTCACAATCATTCTTCAGAACATGGTTTAAAGTTCTAACTTGCAAATAACAACGGATCGAAATTTTTATTTAACATTATAAATAGCTTAATAAGTTATAAAACATTCCTCTGTTTCTGTAGACAAACTCCTCTCAATCTTCAGGGCTATTTGTGCAGGACTCCCCACTATCACCTATACTATTTGATTTCTATTCAGCTAATATCCTTGCTTCCAAAGAAATCAATACAGAACAATTTTCAGAGGATAGAGAAATATATTGTTCCTAAACACGCTAAGATCATCAAGAAACATAATACAACAGTTTTTAAACGAAACATATTTCTGGCACACAAATGAAAATTGAAATAACCTCTTTCTGAATTAACACCAAACATGTTTTCATTAGGAATAGCTTCAACCCCGATTCCATCCGCTCTGAATAATAACACTATTCCATGGATTGCAGGAAACAAATTAGAATAATGATACCTAAGAATGCACCTAGACAACAAAATATTATGGAGAGATCATCTAAACATGAAAACGTAAGAAACTAAAATAAAAATTATCCATTTAAAAGACCTTATAAAAAATCGCAGTAAATTAACAGTGATTCTTAGACTGCTAATACTCTATGTCTGCAGACTGGATAAATGCAAAAATGTGCCATATCCATGAAGTAGAGGTAATCCAGTACAAATTCGTTCGAACTATAACCAATATCCCGTGCTTCTTCACAAAAAAGTCCATAAGGTAACACAACTAGAGCCGAAGAGGTTATCGCCACAAAAAAGAAATTTGTTTATTATTAAACTTGAATATATTTCTAAAACCATTAAACCCATTCGGAGTAAATACATTTCTAAAACGCTCTTCATTTATAGTAATATTTTATATTACTTCTGTTCGCCTCCACTATTTAACAGGAAACACAATGCAATGCATGTGAAGCACCTGACAATTCACTGACCAAAATGAGGCACCATTTATGGTAAACGACACCTGAAACATTACATAAAGAATCATATATCACGTTACAATCAATGAACAATCATGAAGACTAACATGTTATATGATTCTCCCAATTTTGTGTAAGGAGTCAAATATCACATACTCTCACATTTTAATATCACATTACAATTCATGAACAAACTCGTGTTTGCTTTTTATATAAATTATGTAGTATTGTATATCACGTACTTTTATTATATATTCTTCATACTTAGCATGAAGAATCCCTCACATAACAAAGGTGTGTAAAGTTATTGTAAGTATTCCCCAACTCTCTTACGAGAAGCAACTCGTTGGACAGGAAATATCCTTGAAATATTAAAGATTCAATTCCCGTTCTTCCCCTTACAAAAAGTAATATTAATTTCATTTCTACACATATTAGATGCATATTCTAGTTTAGTTTTATCTAGTTATCACATACATATTCAAGAGGCCTACTTTTCGGACTCTTAGTCTAGGAACTCACCTCGGTTCTCCTTTCAACAACTTGTCCATGTTCCATTCAGGTTGTTTCCTCAACTGAATCTTTTCACGAGGTACATAGGGCACCTACAAAATGTATACATTCATATCATAACAGATCCCCTTCTCTTTGCGCCGCCATTGCAGTAGAGATGCGACTAAGACACTAAAACATCGATGTAGCCAATCATTTTTGTTCAATATCAATACATCGACCAAAAACTTTCGATGTTGGTAGTTGATCGATGTTTTAAAGTTGATTTAGTAACCTCTAACATTAAATCTGTGTGCAACAATATTTAATTTTACAATTAATTTATAATTAAAACATTTAACTGAAAACAAAGTTATACATCGTCTCTCCATGTGCGAAATACGGGAAAGACAAAGGAAATACCAGGCCATCGGGATCATTTAAAGTAAAGGATGTTAGTCTTCTCGGTGAAGATAGAACAATCTGCGTTCATTTCGATCGAATATAAACAGATATTGGTACCATTACTTATTGTTTCTTATTTGAACTTTAACAGAATTGTGATTATGGGCATCTTTCATCCATGAACAAAACATTGAAAACCTAAAAGCATCGAACCCAAAACATCGATGTTCAAGAAACATCGGTTTCAATACATAGATGTTTACAACACGTATCTTATAAAACATCGATGTAATATTCCTACACTACAGCGCGCCGCGGCACAGCGCGATATCTGGGAATCCTGAAGTACGCCAGGACCGCACGACCGCATGGGCCTTTTCCACAGCGTCCGTCATTTAGAGGCAATTGCGTCTTGCGTCGACAACCCTGGTGAGATGGTCGTCTGCCAGGGGACCAACAGCAGGACTAATTTTGAACCTGAGGTCGCCAAGACGTCACGTTGCCACGTGTACCTGAGCGTTGTTACCTGGTTATTCCACCGCTTAAAAATGAAGTCATGTTTGAAAAAATAAATAAACAAGTACGTAGATGCGTCCTAATTATTTTTTATGGACGAACGCTATTTCTTGGAAATGGATAAAAACGCTTAGGTCTAAGAATGCTCGTTTTTTGGCCAAGGACTAAGTTAATTATCTTCCTCTAGATGATCAAGTTTATACTACACTTCTGACTCACCAAGGTTAAAATATTACATTTTCTTCGAAAATGAACGATTTTATCTCAATAACGTTAATATTGGGAGAAGTAATAAATGTAATATTAACTATTGGGGTTTTCTTTCCGTTTTACAAGCACTTTTTGATGTTGAATCTTAATACTTAAGAAATATAAAGTGAAAATCTTTATGTAAAGCGTATTTTCTGCACTGTGCAATACGTGTGCTCTTGATTGTTTAACGAGGCCGCGTCAAAGATTGCATTGCTGTTGTTTCGACCATCTTGTCGTGGTCATTCTCAGGGCTTCTTTACGAAACTGCTGGCAGACCAGCCCTGAGGAAGACCACGACAAGATGGTCGGAAAGTCGAAACCGCTGTCTGGAGGAGAATTCTAGCGGCTGGCTGCTCTGATCGGTAGTTTTCCGTGGTTTCTCCGATCAACACCTGGCGAATGCCGGAGCAGTACCCTACCAAACGAGGCACGGACCGCGCACTATCCTTCCTTCCCATTTCCTCGATATTTTTTCACCCCCTTACACACACACTAACATGCACTATACTACCGCACATATAGAACGGTTTTCTTAAGAATGGTATACAGTGAAAGTTTGCAAAACAAGTGAACATCACGTGTACTTCAGAGAAGTAAACACGTGCACCGTCACGAGTACGCACCTCACATTCAAGACTCGATTTTAAAACAAACATAATTCTTATCACATAAAACTAAATTCAATATAATTTTTATAAAAAAATAATTTTTACATTAGAGCACAAAGCTCTGCACTTAATAATTTCCATTATTTGTCGTGGCGCACTATATTTTCGTCGGACCAGGACATTACAACCAGAGAGCGCCGTAACTATTTACAAGTAAGCCAACTACAAACGAACGAATGGAGGAAGGAGAGTCTAATAAGTTCAAGGACACAACAACAGAATCGTCAGTTGTGTTGCCAGTATTAGCTGTCAAATCATCCCATTCTAAAGAAAATCGGACAATACCGGGAGACCGGGCTGCAGCTTCGAGCTTGTCTGGACGGTGTCCCGCTAGTGGGTGGGGGAAAACCTCGCGAGCCGAAGGGTACGTCGGCGCCGGACCTCGTCAGCCACCGGCATCTCTCGAGCAAAAAAGCATGCACTACACTCTCGGGACTAATGACCTTAGCAGCTGATGCTTCCGGAATCTCTAGTAATCAATCCATCAACAAATGCGTACGTCGAAATACACGTTTTCGTATTTTTCCCTCCACGGGCGCCGGCGCTGACGAGGGTTCCATCTCCAATTGTATCTTCGATCGGCAGCGCGCGGCGCGGAAAGGCGAAGTTTGAGGACTCGCCCCTTCACGTTCGAGTGTTTGCACTGATTTCGATGGTTTGCTTTAATCTTAGTACCGCCGCCCCCCCTCCCCCCCCACGGAATATTTTAGCACCTGTGTTTGGACAGGGCCGGGCCCGGAGCGCCGGCGTCTGCGGGTGACGGGGGGGGGGAAGGTTGGCCGCCCTGCGGAATGCGTGCTCACGTGGTGGGGGAGGGGGAGAGGAGGAGAGTCGTGCGCGGCGGCGGCGGCGCGCGTGCCGGCGCAAGGGCCATCACGCGCGTCGAGAGCTCCCGCGCGCGAGCGCCGCATAGCGCGGGTGGGCGTGGCCCCGTGCGCGGTTTCAGAGCGCCGCCGCCGCCGCAGACACCGCCCCCCACGACCGGCTCCTCAAGCGACCCTTGTAACATCCGCCGCCACTACCGATTCGCCAGTGTTCCAACGATTCAGCTCATTCTTTATTCCGTAGCATCCCTTTTCAATGTCTCAAAGATTTTATTTTTTAAACATTTATTACAATAAACTCCAGCACTATCGCAAGTTACCAATTTCTCTGTCTCTCTCTTTCTCTCTCTCTCCCTCTCACTCCCCCCCCTCTCTCTCTCTCTCTCTCTTTCTTTATTTATTTTTTCAATATCGACTTTTCTAATCTCATTACAAACAAGTGAGAATCATCATCCGTTAATTGTTTACGACGTAAATAAACGCAGTAAGAATATACGAAACGTTACACCGATCCTCCTTGCTGCCGCCTTATGCTTTATCTGCGCTCCCGGTACAGCGTGTTTCATGCAAAGTGCCTAAAACGGGCATAGCGCGGTAAGAAGATTACCCACACCAGCCCGACCAAGCATTCCGCTTTTCGCGAAAGTAAATAACTCGATCTTGATCGATTCATTGATTGATTGATTGATTGGAGTTTGCGAGCGCTTCAACTGCTAAGGCCATTAGTCCCACAAGTGTAGTGCATAATGTAGTCTACATAATGACATAGTGAATTCATTAAAATGTTACTTCAATATAATGATGTTCTCTACACATTTGTCTTGTATTCTTTACTCAACTCGCAATCAGTTTAGTTCATACGCATGGCACACAGCACTTTGCACTTTTCGTCTCAAAATCCTCTCCATAATATTCACAGGGTTAACGAATTCTCTTTGTGGCATTAATTTTGTTTTTTTTTTCACTGATAGCGTGTAATACTACTGCTTTTCACAGTTGGGTATAAAATCTCATTTGCACAAATTTTCAAAACGTGATGGAAATTGCAATATTTTATCCTCAAAGCGGACAGAACGTATGTTACATGAGATAAATCTTAACGAGGTATTGTTGTCACACACAGATAAACTACAGTTGTTCTTTATTTTATTTCGTTACCACGTTTCGTTATTTCGTTCCTTTCTGAATTTTGAAATCTTCATAATAAAACTATATATGTAGAGTCGAATGCAAACCACTATATTGTTGTATTGACATTTCGTACACAAAGTGTTGGAACTGCTGTGGATGTGAACAATTTACCTGCACGCTGCGAGCTCCCTATTGAAAGAATAGTAAAAACAATTTACTGTTCTCCATTTGCATGTTACGTTCTGGCGCAAAAAGCTTATGTTCACAAATCAGCTGTGATTCATGACTCACTTTTGTATACGATGAAGAATTAAATATACACGAAATGAAAGGCAATAAACACATTTAGAGAAATTAGCTGCAAATCAACCTAAGGACACTTGAATGATTTTGTACTGCTCATATGTCACAACACTCGTCAAATTATGTTTTCAGAATGTCGTAAACTGAAAACAACAATAATAGGTCTTAATTATTCCTTCCCATCTTGTTTGTAAGAAACAATTGTTACAAAGCGGGCAAACGTTGCTATGCAGGTATGCATTGAAATTGAAAACTTGAAAATAGGAAAATTTTTCCACAATACAGAAGGCGACCAATTCTTATTCCTATACTTTTAGATTCCAAATTTTAGATACATCATGAAAATCTTTAACATCTAATCCCAAACTATTGTTAACTATTACTTCACGGAGTGTTGCCTTTTCCTTAAAGTTCGCCAATAATGTGCAAAATATGTGTTTAAAAACTGCATTAGACTACTTGAAAACCATAGTACTACACTTTGCAATAGCTAAAGGAATTGTGAGCTTACATTTACTTGGCAGCAACGACAACTCGCTCCTCGAGCATACTTTGTTTCTTATCGGGTGATACAAACTTCTTCCATGCTAGTATCTACTTTGGATTACGGTTTAGCACCACAATTGCAATTGGACGACAAAGCCAATATTAATTTTACATGCAAAAAAGGAAAAATTCGGAGTCATTTGTCAAGTAATCTAAATAGAACAAACCAAAGAATCTAAGTATGTTTGTTAGTATTAGGAATTTTGTGGATTTGGTTAATTTTCAGTAATTTAGCATTACTACAGTGCTCTAGAAAACTTCTTCCAAAAACGATTAAATAAAAAAGGTAAAATTTGAACCAGAGAAGACGGCTTGCAGTTCGGAGTCTTGTATTCGAATCTAACACGACGTTTAGATCCGAGCGTTGCGTGCTGCCTGTTCTAGAGGTCTCAGGTAGTGCTAATCATTTTCTGAGAAATGTCCAGTGTGTTTATGTTTGAAGTATGGTCCAGGAAACTCTCCAAGGGCGTGTTTGGGAAAACGCTGTAAGCTGGAAAACACCCTGAAGTATTTACGTTTTAAATTAGAAAGCACAGGCTAAAATAATAATCTCATATATCTCTTTATATTTCATAATGTTCGTGTTTAGCTTAATGCAAAAGAGAATTTAACAAAATGTACCTGCAAAGTGTGCTCATACGTGTACAATAGGCTGTGTTACTTTTTTGTTATTTTTTTTAAGAAGACCCGTTAACCTTCGTGCGGTTTTCGTGCCGAACAACACAGTTGGAGCATCGCAGTCGGTTTTGTGAAGTAAATGATGATGTTTTTTTGCATTCTCTTCCACTGAATGCCAGATGAGGACAATGACATCCTGGCAACATACAAGGCACCGAGTGCCGACTGTTTACTCACGATTTATTTCTTCTCAATCTTCACTTTCTCCTCCACGTTCTTTGTTGCTTTTTAATACGCTTCTTCGGGAGAGCAGATCTTTCTGAACAACATCCGTTTTGAAAGGTAGCAGCAGATTCCGCAACTTCATTCGTATTTTCCCCAAAGTAAAAATATATCCAAAATTTTAAACTATTTGTGTCAATCTCTACTATGAAACAATCATAGAACTCAAACTGCTGATGGATTTTCTCCTAAAAGGGGAAGAAATACCAATTTTCTCGTTAATTATTTGTGATACAAACTGTTAACATTCAGCAAAAGAGCTAGAAAGGAAATCTGATTTCCCAAAATAATTTTAGAAATAGTGTCTGTCGACGTTTTCATTTTTGAAACATATCCTGTCTCCTTTAATACATACATGAATTACTAAGAAATTTCAACGTTCGACTACAATTAGTGTTCGTTCACATGGAACAGAAACTAATTAAACCGACAAACGAACTACAGATTTGGCAATACTGTTGACCCAACATCCTCTGCAAAAGCAAGCACCTAGCAAAATAATAGATTATCAGCCACGTTTGCTGACATAAGGCTTATGTTCTAGACATTTTTCGATTCGTATACCGCACGAGATATATTAAAATATTCACTACATAATAATAAGTAAAAAGAATTCAACAAAGAGGTTCGAACAGATAACGCATTGACTAACAGAAAGGTCGGGTTTCCATTATTTTCATTGCTGGAGCTCTTGCATATTCTTGGTCTAGACTGCTTTCGACGATAATATAGTTTTCGGCATGAACATAATTTTACGTTTCTTATTTTTTATTTGACTCTTTAATTTGAAATATTTTATAAGTATGTATAGAAAGTTTTGGCCCTTTAAATGTTGATATAAATAGAAATTTATTAAATGCATCAATTTAAAACTTGAAACATCTCAACACCAGCTTTAATAATCTCTCCAAAGGGGACAACAGAAACATTGTGTCTGGTGACCTTTAGTCTTCGTCTACACTTTATTGCACTAAACTCTTATGAAGCTTTTTTTTTCGATTTAAACAGAATGACCCTTCAAGTTCACAAGCTGGTCAGAGAGGGACATAGTCATCACATTGGGAGCTTCAATACCAAAAATTTACGTCGTAACAAAGGTCTCGGATCGGAAGCGGTGGCTCAGGACATCAACTGATGTCACTGCAGTGCCTCTGAGCGAGAGAGGGCAAGATTTTGGACACTAGTTTCTCAGCTAGGTCGAATTCAGTGGCTGCCTGGAGGAGAGTTCTAGAGGCCAACTGGTTTGATCGGTAGTTTTCCGTGGTTTCTCCGAACATCACTGGCGTTTGCCGGTGTAGTACCGTAACAAATGGGCCACGGACCTCGCGATCTTTCCTTCCTCTTCCTTGGCCAATCCTCAGCCCTTACATACACACCCTACCACTCATATGCACTATCCTACTACACATGCCGGGAGATCGGTCGGGAGTTTAGAGCTTGTCCCAGCTGGGGCGGTGCCCCACTGGTGAGAGATACCTGGTGGGGGAAAACCCCGCTAGCCGACGATAGGTCGGCGCCGAATTTCGCCATGCAGCGGGGGACGAATTACATCATCTCATGAGGAAAAAACATCACCACGCATACGGGACCAATGACCTGAGCAGTTGACGTGCTCGGAATCACTAACAATCAATCAATAAATCTCCTGAGTAGATGTCATTGCTCCCCTCTCCTGACCTTGAACTTCTATATCTATAACAACTCCTAATCACCATATAACCCATTCACCACCACCTGACCCTACAACTCTTAGTCACGGAAATTATGTTGTGGTCGTGGGCGTCGTCGGGGCCGAGTGTGCGCCAGCGCGCGCTCAAGGGCTGCTTTATCGCGTGGGCTGCGGCAGCGCGCCCCGCGGCGCGGCCGGGCGACTCGCGCAGATAACGCAACGCCGGGCGATAAGGGCATCGCAACGCAACGCAGCGCAGAGCGCGCTCCACATCGCGGCGGTGGCGCCCCGGCGCGGTGACCCGGTAAATTAACCGGCGATAACCTGCGCAGCGCCGGCCGCTGGCGGCGAGCCCGACGTCGCCCGCGACGCTCAGCAGCTGGACACGCGCGGACGGGCGGGCGGACGGCTGCGCATGCGCGTGACGTCACGAGCACGAACCTGGGCAAGCGCACGCTCAATTTTTTTTTAAAATTTAAGGTCGCATCAACTACTAGGTCATTAGCGACCACTATTGCGTGTAACGGTATGGTAACTATGAGGATGATAGGGGTGTGAAAGGACGGACACAATGCAACCATGCCCGAGGGGGAACTCGAAGCCGCGATCCTTCGGTCTGCGATCGCTACAGCACTACTGCCTTGAGGGTTAGGTTGAATGGACAGCTTTGTCAGCTAGTGCCTGGCTACTGCTGGTAACATATACTTCGATTTATTTAGAGCTTCATTTGACAGATCATCAGCTGTTACGGTACTTTTCAGTTGGGAGCTTACACAGTAGTGACGTCACTATGGTGACGTTCGACCTGCGGATTGGATGACCCTGTACCAGCTGATTTACGTCAACTGTTTACATCCATTTTACATGTACTGTTTAAATCCATATGTAAAAGTAGATTATGTCCTTGGGCTCAATTCTTCAGTGCGTTCGTTTGCAGACAGCTCACTTGCAAGTGGCTTCGACAGTACTTCCTCCAATACCACCGACCATCATGACTTTCATTTGTTTTCAAACTCGTCCCTTCATAGAGTAATTTTAATATTAATTTTAAAATTCGGCCCTTCTTAAAGTAATAATAGGAGGAAACAATGCCAATTCAGCTCTGAACGTGGTCTGGCAAAGGAATTCATGAACAGCCCGCCTACCGCAACTATCTAGGAAAATGAATATTGCTCTGAACTCTTCTTGGGAAGTAATATAATCAAAATTATTAAGATTTTTTCACGATTTTTACATTTGAAGGTTTTGATGATAAAGAATTGAGAATAGCTGAAAGTAAATGAGAATTTGCTACAAAGAAAATAGTGTAAATATTAACCAGGTACCTCCCACCATAGGAATATCGTCCCTGCCGGGACAAGATTGTGTTTCCAACTCCTGACATATGTGATAATGCAATGTATGTCAGCATGAGTTTGCGTAAGCAAGGGATGAGGATAAGACAAAGACAAGGAAGAGGAAGGAATGATCGCGTTGTCCTTAGCCAGTTTGTTAGGAATCTGCTCCGGTATTCACTAGGTGTTGATCGCAGAAACTACGGGAAACTAGCGATCACAGCAGCCGGTCGCTACAATCGTCGTCCAGACAGGTTGAATTCGACCTAGATCGGTATCTAGGGACAAAAATCGCGCCACCATCCGGATAGCACCTCACGATCAGTGGCGTCAATTACAGCCCTGAGCCATCTATGCCGGTAGGAGGCTGAAGAGAACCAGCAAAAGGGAGAGGGAGACGACGGAGACGATGGGCACGTGGGCAGGTACACACGACCATGGGGCTGAGAAGAAAGAACAAGCATTAGGGCGAAGAAGAGGATTGTGCGGGAGGGAGGGGGGGCGCAGGAGACTCCAGCGTCCACCCCCCGTGCCCGCCCGAGCGCGACGTTCTCATCGGCCCAAGGGCGAGGGTCGGAGGCGAGCCGACGCGAAGCGAGGCGAGGGACACGGCGGGTTTCACAGGCGGCTCGGCTTGCGTCATTAGCGCAGCGACGAGCGGCGGCGTGGGAGAGTGGCTGTGAAGTGGGCGGCGTGGCGTGAGCGTGGCTGTGCACCGGCGTGGGGGGATCGGAGACGCATGGTGAGGCGCGCGTGCGCGTGGCGCGGCGTGCGTGGGCGTGAAGCGGAGCGGCGGTAGCCGAAGCATGCGTGGGGCATGGCGGGGGGGCGCGTGTTGGCGCGGGCGTTGGGCGGCGTCGTGGGTGCGTGGGCGGCGTGAGCGGAGCGTTGGCGGCGGCGTGGCTGGTGTGAACGAGCGCGGTGCGAGGCATGGCGTGGCACTGCGGGGGGGCGTGGCGCGTGTTGCACGGGCGTGCGCGGGGCGTGGCGCGCGTGGCGCGAGGGGGGGTGGTTGGCGGCTGGCGCGCGTGGCGCCGCGATGGCCGCGGCGTGCGGGCGGCGGCGCTGGCGCCCGGCGCGGCAGGGGCGTGCGGCGCGGGCGCGGCGTGCCGGGCGTGGCGGCGGGCGCGTGGCGCGGGGCGGTGGGCGTTGGCGCGGGCTGATGGCGCGCGTTGCGCGGCGGGCGGGGCGTGGGCGCTCGGCGTGGCGCGCGGGTGGGCGCGGCGTGGGCGGCGGGCGCCGTGGCGCGGCTCGTGCGCGGCCTGGCGTCGTGGCGCGCGTTGGCGCGTGGGGCGTGCGCGCGGATCGCTGGGCGCGCGGGCTGGCGCCGGCGTGGCGGCGGCGTGGCGCGGCGGTGTTGGGCGCGGTGGCGCGGGCGTGGCGTGGCGCGGCGCGGTGTGAGCAACGGCGTGGGGCGCGGCGTGGGCGCGGGCGCGGCGTGGCGCGGCGTGGCGCGGCGTGGCGCGGAGCGGGCCAGCGGCCGCAAATTGGCGCCCACCTGCGATCTGGACCTGTGGAGGCGCGGGGGCCGGAGCCACCGCGATACCATCCGGCGCTCCGTTCCGCTGTGCTGCAGGATATTTTTTTGTTGTTGTAATTTCACAAGTTGCATTTCGCTGTTGGGAGTCTCGTTCTTGTCTCGATCTAGTCACCTGACCTGAGAACACCTTCAGACGCCTTTTTATGCGGAACGATTCGGACGCGCTTTTAGTCGAAAGTTATTTGGGACCTCTCGCTAATTTGAGTCATTGCAGGGTCATTTCCATGGAATGATTGCATTTGTAAACACACAGCAATTCCTTCAGTTACTTTTGAAATAATGATAAACCTTGGTTTGAAACAATTTCAATACATTTTACGAAATACTTCACTGATTCTTTCTCCATTGAATGTAAAATACATTAATGGAACTGTAATATTATCACCAGTAATGCAGAGTCTGCAGGTAAAAAAGTAAATGATTTGTTCTGGTATTCATATTTACTTTGAAATATGGATGTGACATTCTTAAGGAAAACCCTAGAGTACAAAGCATAATTATATTAATGATTTTAGATTATCCAATAAGAACGTAAATTACGAAGTAGTGAAGTACTGTAAGTGTCTAACTTGTAACAAGAAAAATCCGATAACGTACCCGTTGCCAGTTATCGCAGAGCATGATTATACAATGAACCAAAAACTTACATCAATGAACCGTAAATAAATGCATTCAGTAAATTTTCTTTTACGTTTCTTTGCTAACATTCCACTCATTTCGGTCCAACCTATCAACTTAAAATACTTTTATGATTCTTTTAAGTGTTTTATGTCGTAATGGCTGTAGCATAATTCAGCAAATGTTAGTTTTATCTCTAATGAAAGAAATTTATTTCATCGTTTCAAAGTAGTAAATGTTTCGGAATCCTGAATCTTGTTGCTACAGTGCATTTTACACATTTTCATGTTCTGGGCTGCCCGGGTGACGTCACGTCGAAGATTGAGATGCCAACGTTTCGACCGACATATCGCCTACGATATCATATTTTAGTGTGTCCATCCTATTTTCTATCAATCGGGCTTCACAAGCATTTCGCATGAGAATGTGTCTTGTTGAAATGCCTATTTGTTCTGCCTATAAGTTAGAAGTATGAGTACGGAAGTATACTTTTTTTAAATTTTGTTTATTATATTCAGTCTTTCTTAAAACATATTATACGTAAACAGATTACTTTGTTGATCGTCTCTGATTCTCACGAAAAATAAAATTGCATCATTTAATTGACCTTCGGTTCCGCAATGCGTTTCGGCATTGTCATGCGTAAATTCGCCTCCCTTTAGATGAATCTAAGAAATATTAATTTAGAAAAGAATGATTTGAGGCAAGTTTGACCATAATGATTTTTATAAATTGCTTTATTACTATTTTGATTCGAAAAAGTCGACCATAAAAGGGGGATATATTTAAGAGTTTTCTGTAGATAGGCTTCGTACAATCACTGAGAAAAATGCTTGCTCACTGCCAACAGATTCCTATATGAAATAAAAGAGTCCTCCATGAAGTCAGTATAAATAGTCAAAACGAGGTGTTCAGTTTGCATTGTGGACAATTTAATTCACAACCCAACCCTCAATTTACTTAATCAGGAATCAGCCAAATTCTTGTATTTCCCTGTTTTTATCAAACACAAACATTCCAACTATACCAACGTTGTTGGGAGTCACAGCCACCTTTTCTCGGCGAATCTAAACTGAGATACAATACATCTTTCGGTCTAATTATCTGCAGAGAATCGGTCGCTCCAGATCCCTTGAGCCCTAATCCACATCTGCATTCCACTCCCGCCGCTCGCCGCTTTATTCCTCCGCTGCGCTGGAGCTCTCTGTGCCACCCGCTGCCGTCGGCGGAGCGCGCCTCGCGATAAAGGCAGAGGGCGCCGCGTCGTCCGACTGGCTCGTCGCGCACTGACCACGCGGGCTCGGCCAGCGCGGGGGCGGCGGCGGCGGGTGATTAGAGGCGGACGCCTTGTGCGGAGAGGACGGCGTCCTCACGAGCGGATATTACCACAGCCGCCGCGGCCCGGACGGACAAGGGCGGCGTCGCGACGCGGAGGGGGCGGGGCAGGGCGAATCAAACGAGAGGCGCCGTTCGCCGTCGCCTAACGAGCGTCGCGACGCCGGCGCCTAATTAGCCCAGATCGTCAAAGGCGTCTTG
>BOPP01000233.1:234329-247948 GCA_017312745.1 Gryllus bimaculatus | reverse complement strand
GGCTTTAACGGACGACCTCCAAGAGACACAAAGTAATCAATCAATCCGTACGGATGGTATGGGCGACTGGGCTTAACTGGTGCTGCGCTCCCAGAGATGGAGGATCAAGGCAATCATGTAGTGCGACCTTTCATTCCAGGAGACCAGGCACCACCATTTCCCCAATATGCCCTACACTTACAGGAGAACTGACCTTAACGGTCGACCTCCAAGAGACACAAAGTAATCAATCAATCAATCCTTACGGATGGGATGGGCGACAGGGCGGAGGCGGGCAGCTGGCGGCTGTGCCGGGTTGTTGGCGGTGGTGTCGCCGCCTGAGGAAGATGTGAGGAGGGCGATGGGAGCCCCGCCATGCGATGCAGCGATCGAGCACGCGCCGCCCCGTGCGTCCGGTCTGCCTCCCTCGCGGGCGAAGCGCCGCTCTCCCCCCCCACCCACCCACGTGACGAGCCGACGCTCTGACAGGCCAACACCAACATTTTGGGGAAGGTCATTTCAACATTCTTGTTTTGTTATTGAAGGTCGTATGAACATCTAAGTCATTTGCGACCACGGTCACAGTCATTTAACGGTTTGGTAACTGGGAAGATCTCATGATTTGGTGATGACAGGGGGTGAAAGGACGAATACAAATACAACCATGCGCTAGGTGGGACTCGAACCCGCGATCGCTACGGAACTACTGCCTTACCGGAACGGCCATCCGGACCGGTGGTTATTTCAACATTATTGAGCTGAATTTCAAAATTAACGGAGCAATGAAATCAAACACATTGTTTGTTGTAGTCTGGAATGAAAGTTGGTAAAATAGACCTATTGAAAAAAAGATATCTTACTAAACAATACTTTGTTTCTTTCAAAAAATTAAACTGTAATTCGTATACGGGATGGTGTGCGCGGGTGGGGTAGGGTGGGGCAGGGCTGGGCTGGGCGGACGGGCAAGTTGGGATGGGCAAGTCGGGCTGGGCGGGCGAGCTGGGTGGGCTGGGCGGGGTTGGGTGAGCGGCGGCGCAGGGTGGGGCTGGCGGGGGGGCGGAGCTGGGCGGGGGCTGGCGGGGCTGGGCTGGGGCGGGGTGGGCGGGGTGGGCGGGGGCTGGGCGGGGCGGGCTGGGGGATGGGAGGCGGGGGTGGACGGTGGCAGGGCTGGGCGAGCCTGAGCTGGCTAGGCGGGGACGGACAGGGCGGGGCTGATATGGGCGGGGCTGGTGGCGTGAGGGCTGGGCGGGGCGGCGCGGGGCGGGGGATGGCGTGTCGGGCTAGGCGGGACGGCCTGGCTGGGCTGGGCTGGCGGGCTGGACAGGCTGGGCGGGGCCTGGGTGGAGGTGCAGCGGCTGGGGAGGCGGGCGCGGGCGTGGAGCGGGGTGGGGGGCGGAGCGGGCGGTGCTGGGCGGTCGGCAAGGCGGGACGGATGGGAGGCGGGGTCTGGGTAGACGGTGCAGGGTGGGCGGGGCGGCGCGGGGCGGCGGCGGGGCGGGGATGGGCGTGTCGGGCTAGGAGGGACGGCTGGGCTGGTGGCTGGAAGCTGGGCGGGGCTGGTGGACGGTGCAGGCTGGCGAGGCGCGCGGCGTGAGGGGGGTGGGGGGCGGAGCCGGCGGTGCTGGGCGGGTCCGGCTAGGCGGGATCGGACTGGGATGGGCGGGGTCCTGGGTAGACGGTGCGGTGGGCGGGGCGGCGCGGGCGGGCGGGCGGGGATGGGCGTGTCGGGTGGAGGGACGGCTGGGCTGGTGGGCTGGACAGGCTGGGCGGGGCTGGGTGGACGGTGCAGGGCTGCGGGAGGGCGGGGCGTGAGCGGCGGGTGGGGGGGGAGCGGGCGGTGCTGAGAGTGGCGTGCTTCCTCGGGTGGCCTCTTCTATTAAGCCGTCCGCTAACGCGGGAATTTCACGTGTCGTTTCCTGGGCCCAGACCAGGCCGAATGTAAATTTTCCGCGGGCGAAGTGGAGAAAATTACGTATCCAAGGCACACTTTTTTTCTCAAAAGAATGTGTTTCTTTCTGTTGATTGCAAATGCGACTGAGCGTTTGAAATTTTTTTAGCCCTAAGTTTATAACCCTGAACCAGAGACCACAGAAATCTGTGGTTTGTTGATGCGCCTGTGAAGTTTGCCAATTTGCTCTAAATCAATTAAATTAAAAGTATGTTTTAGTATCCAATGATTAGGACGAAAAATCTGATTTATTTTCAATATCCCTATTTCTAGGACGTTGAGGCGTGCATGTTACTTTTAATGAAATATACCTTTCATATGAAAAATTTTGGTGAAACGTGCGAAGTGCCGTTTCTTCAAAATGAAAGTATTCGCGTTTGCAGCATTATTGATACTGTTGTCATTACCTCGTGTATCTTTGGTGTCTTAAGAATCTGTTATTCTGCGTATTTTTGATTAAAAGTGTTGTGTTAAGGTTGAAACCATCAAAAACAAGCGTCCTTTTATAAATTACACAGCAGCGAAAACTCAGGACGGGTTTCTAACCTTGATTTTCCGAGACTGCACGTTCTCTTTAATGCGCTGGAGAGGAATAAAATTTCACAGCTGTAGGGAAGCTGGCGCCCATTTTTCCTTCTGTCCACTTTATGAGCTGCGTTTCGAAAATGAATCGCGGGCGGGGCGGTGGGGCGCGCGAGTTTGTATGCGGGAGGAGTTTAATTTGAAATCCGTGCCGGAAGGCGGCGGCGGCGGGCGACGTGGAGGCGAGGAGGCGACGCTGAGGGACGGGGAATGAATTGCGATTAAATTATTAACAAACTAATAAGCCGGCAAAAATAAAAGCCTTTATTTACAAAATAAAGGGTGCCGGCGGGGGACAACAGGCGTTTACGCGGCAGTGGGGGGGGGGCGGGGCGGGAGGAGAAGGGATGGGGAGGGGGCGGTTCATTAGCAGGCCCCGCGGGCGCCGTCGGATTAGTCTTGGAGGCGGTGCGGTGGTGAGGACGGCATACTACCGGGTGGAAGGTTCAATAGGGATTGTTAGTTTGCCCCGAAGGACGCAGGTTGACGACCGGTTCGTGTGAAATGAAATGTGTAGCGCCTCAGACACATATAGAAACAATGTGTGATATTTTTTCTCAATTTTTAGTGTTACTTTTGTCTTGTATTTATGGTGATATATGTTGTCTCTGCTAGTGTTCTATCACGTTACTAAAAATGTAAATTTGTTAGGAAGTTTATTGTAATAAATGTTATAAGAAAAGAAGCAGATGAAGAGATATTTTAATAGTCTTATAGAAATGCACCTATTGATCAAATAGTGTGATTCTCGTTATGGTGTCATAGGTTTTATATTTTTTAATTACTTTCGGCCAAAGTTGTTGCCTCAACTATTATTTCCTACTTTCTTAAACGGAAAGTTATCATGTGTATTACTAACATTAGTGATTTACATACCTGCTTACTTTCTTAGTAAGTATTTGTAATTTAAATTAATCAATAATCTGATATTATTAATTAAAAGAAACAATCATTTTAATTGTAATTTCTGAAAACAAAATTGAATATGATTCTTTGTTTCGGAATGATTAACAAAACTAACTAAATGTTCAGTATTATAATTTTATACAAATTTATCAATTGAAATATTTACATTGGCATTTAGTTGACATGAGAATAATTTATTTATATGCTAAGGAATAAAATAGAATATTAAAGTTCATAGCAACAATATTTGGATGAGTTTGGATTCGTCTTCTACATTTTTGATAATTGTACGATAATAAAGTTTGAACATTAATTTGTTTACGGGATGAAAGAGTAGGAATATTTCTTATTTAGATACAATTGGGCAAAATCATTCGAATTAACACATAGAATGCCTTGACAAAACACTGTAGTGGATGATAAATTTGGTAAAAAGATTAAATGAAGAGTAGATTTATGTGCTTAAGACTGAAAACAAACCTTGCGTGCGCCTCGAATGAAAAGGCAAAGCTAAGGACAGCTAGTTATTTAATACGCTCTACATCCCGTATAAGGCGAAGCCATAAATAAGAACTCCTATTGATGGATAAGTGTGCAAGCAATAAGGACGTTTAAGGATGAGTATGCAATTATTGGTCACGATATATAAGGGGAGAGCCGGCAGGCGCTGGCCGGGGCCGACGAGCGGGAATGAGGAAAAAGGAGCTGGAGGCAAAAAGCGAGCGGTCGCCGCGGCCGCTCCTCCGCCCCCGCAGCCCGCCCGGGATGGCCACGGGCTGCTCGCGGGAGCGGGCGGGGGAGCGGAGACAGGTGCGAGGGAGGAGAGGGGGCGGGGGGGAAGGAGACGAAGCGGTGGAGAGGCGAGGGCGGGGAGAAGGGTAGTTAGGCAGGAGGGAGGGGCGAGGTCAGGGTGGTTCTGAGGGGGAGGGAAGGGGCGGGGATTGGGCAGGCGGAGGAGGGGTGGGTGGAGAGGAGGGTTGAGCGGGGGTGGAGTAAAGCAGGGCGGGGAGATTGGTGGAGTGATGGAAGGGGGAAATGGGGTGAAAGCAGGGGGTGGGCAGAGGGAGGCGAAGGGGATTGGCAGAGGGGGAGGAGAGGAGAAAGAAGGCAGGGTCGGGGAAAGAGTACGAGCGTGGGGTGGGAAATGGGCAGGGTGAAGGGACGGTTTGGCGGCGAAGGGGGGCATGGTGTGGGCTGAAGGAAGAAGGTACCAGAAGCGGGGCGGGTAAGAGCGAAAGGGGAAACAGGCGGGGAGTTGTGAAGGGCAGAGAAGGGAAGGGCGGGGGAGGGAAAGGGCGAGAGCGGGGGCGGGAGGGATAGTTGGCGAAGGGGAATGAAGAAGGGTCGGTGGGCGTGGGGCCGAGGCGGGACGGAGCGGAAGGGGCGGGGAGGCTGAGGACGGGGAGATGACGAGGAGCAAGGTCGTAGCGGGGCGACGGAATTGGCCGGGCAGGCGAGGCTCATTGGACGGTGCTTCTGGTTAGAGGACACGAAGAAAATACGTAAATGTAGAGCGATAAAAAATAATTGAACATTTGCTCGCAAAAAAATTATACTTGATAAGTGGTGATACGTGATTAAAGTTGTAGACTAATATTTTTATTTGTTTAAACATAATTTGAAAACCATATTTTTTTCATTTTTCTGTCGGTTTTACTATTTGCTCAGGAATTTGTAAGTTGCAAGTGAACGTTATATATTTAAAATGACCCGTGCTTTACGTATATAATTTAATACTGAATGAATATAAGTTATTGTAATTTTCATTTTTAATGACAAGATTTTTCCATTTATTGCAATCATTACTTTTCTGAATTATATTTTAATTTACTAGAAGTAAATACTAAAATGCATGAATTGTGAGGTCTCTTACAAACTATCCACTTGCCATTTTTCTTTTTCACTACAATGTGCATGAGTAATATTGGGAAAAGTCTAGTTTTTATATTTTACAAATTTTATTTTGGCACTTTATTTACATAGTAGTGGCAATTTCATTTTGTGGAGTTTATTAAAAATAATTGTTTGAAATATTTTGGATGTTTAAGTGAACATTCATTGAATCTTAGTCCTCTCATATAGAGCAAACTGTAAACAAGAAGAAGGGCATCAAAGTGAGAAGAATTGAAATGGCAACTAGGAATAAGCAGAAGTAACAAATATAAATATAGCCCACATATGCCACGTACGAGAAGGTAACATAAAATTAATACATCTTGAAGAGGAAAGACTGGGAGAGAAACCACATTCAAGCCGAGAAACAATGGTTGTTCTCCGTACGAATGATGGGAGGAGTCAGAACACGGATTAATTTGAAGGCGACGGAGGCAAGTGTGAATAAGGGGAAGAAAGGCGAGCGCGGGAGAGGAGCGGCGAGCGGGGCGGCGGGGAGGCGGAGCGTTGAGGTGGCAAGTAACAACTTCGCGCCGGGCCTGCTCGTAATTAGTCCGTGGGTTTTTGGTGGACGCAGTAAATTAATGGGGGTCATCGGCGGCGGGGCTCGAGTGGGAGTCTCCCTCCCGTCTCTTCCTTCCTCCCTGTCGGGCCGGAAGAAGTGAGGCGCGGCGTTCGCTAAGCCCGGCCGCACCGCCCCCGCCCGCCCCGGGCTCTTTTCACGTTCCCGCCCCCGCCGCCCGCTTCGTCGCCGTAGGCTTCGATCCGCGCTGCGGCATTTATTTGGTTTTCCTCGCTGTCTCCGCTCTTGCGGCCCGACCCGCCCGCCGCAGCTCCCGACGGAGCGCTGGTCTCTCGAGGCTTCGCGCAAATACGGTCGGGTGCTGCTGCAGTGCTGCAGTGGAGAAGGGTGGACCGAAATCGCGGAGGATAGCAAGCAAGAAAGCGAGTTTGGCCATGGGCGTGATTGTCGGGGCGGTCACCGCGTGTGGGATTTTGTGGGGTTGCGTAAGGTTTTGCCGGAGGCCGGTACTTCATGTTTACTACCATTGCAGCCTGCCTTGACCGGGGGTTTCGTTCGAGTCCGACAGTGGTGAGGTTTTGACACTAGCTTTGTCTGCTGGTCGAATTCAGTTAACTTTATTATACTTTAATACTATTTTTATTTAACGTCCAAAAGCAGTTTAAAACCTATGCAGTGATGTGCTATGGAGGAGAGTTAATTTGAAGTTAATTTATAGTACAGAAGCAAGCAAGGAGCACCCAGCATTTTCGCTCGCGCGATAGGAACTGGAGAATACCAGATGAGAGGCAGAACATGACCAGCAAGCTGAAGTACAATATTGTATAACAAGGTTTATTAGAAATTATGCAATCAATGACATAACGTTACTTAAATGTTCATTAGATCGCCTGTCTCGAGGAGCACTCCTGATGGCCGGCTCCTGTGATAGGAAAGTTTTCCGGTTACTCCGATCAATATCGAGAATGAACCATGGTGCTACCTAAATAATTCGACGATAATACTAGTAAGTGTATCAAGAGTACCTCATAGCAAAAGGAGGATTTTGTATGTAGAGGGTAACAGTCTCAACTGATCTCATTCGCCCACTGGACAAGCTCGGCACTCGAGATGTTCTTCACTAGTGTGCATAGGTTAATGAATAAATATGTTTTAAATCTTACGCAATAATTGATTATTTATCTTCGGCTTATAATTGTTTTTAAAATATTGTTTAATTCTTTCTTTTTATGGATTGGGACATTGTTAACATGGTCTCCTTCGGGATAATAATGAGTAATCTCAATAACTTATATAATAATATCATAATAAGGTCACCCTCAAAATTTTTTTATTTTATATTTATTAATTTAAATTCATCTATATTTTATTATATTTATCTATGTATTATTATTATTATTAAAGTTTAATGGGCGCGCATCATCTACGGTCAGTCACCCTCGTGTTGGAGCCACTTACTTACCAATAGTGCAATATGCGATATAAATGTTTATGAAGTAGTAAGGGAGTCTATCTTAAAGACGAAAATCACATATATTTCTGGAAGGCAAAATATTTTTCTTTTGTAAATATTTTCAAGCATCAATACCAGTCAACGATTCGCCGAAATTAACTTGTTGAATACTGTATTCTCATACCACACAGAATAATTATGTTGTCCCACTTAGTTGATTACGGATGCTAAATATAATAGGCGTAGCTGGCTTTAAAAGGTATAGGGCCTAGCATCTTTTCTATACGGAAAAATTCTTAAACAGAAGGTTAGTTTTATATAATTTTTCTACTCAGTTTACATCGAGGGGCACGTGCCGAGCGTTACCCAGAATGAAGGACATGTTGTAGCCCTTTCGTCAGGAGCGGATGATACAGAAAGGTGGATGCGGAAAGAATAGAAAGGCGGAGAAAGTGCTTGTCTCGAAAACTGCCTCTTCCGCCCGTTCCCGCGCCGCTCGCATCGCCCGCCCGGCCGCCGCCGATCCCGCTCGCTCCCGCACTCGCCATCTGCACCTGGCGCGTCTTCGCCTGCGACCAGCTGCGCCAACTGCGCCGCTCGCCCACCTGCCGGGCTCAGCTCCAGTCGTAGACATTGCCAATTATTAAATATACATTTGTGAACGATGTTGTAGAACACAACCTACTTTTTCGCCCCTATTTTCAGCGTAAATTACGCGACAAATTACTCCAATTTTCGAACAATGGACATAAGCACAAACCACTATTTCCAAAATCTATCTTTTAAGAAACAGATTTTTAAGGAGAAAAATCTCTATCTTTATAGTTGAAGAAGATGGCCGAAAAAGTTTGAACACAATGAATAAATTTCAAAATTCCTGCGGCCGCGATTCAGGCGTTGTTCATTGACAGATAGATTGGTAGAAATACAGATGGATAGAGAGATGTTTTTAGGTTATTCGATTTTTGGGTCAGAGGTTGGCCTAAACATGGTTTCTGTGCAATACATATGTTAGGGCTTTTTTTTTTTACTCCGTAGTGAAAAGGTAAAAATGTTTTCCCGTGATGCCATCTGAATTCGGTTACGATGGGAAAATAGTTGTAGCTTTCCTTTAAATCGTTTTCCTGTTTGGTGGCTGTGGCGTAAAGGCAAGCTCAGAAAACGCCGAGTGGTGTAGTTACAGTGAGGAATACGTAACGTTCTCTCTTCTCCTCAAGCAGGGGAAATTTAACGTGGCGGGCATGGGAACACCGTTAAATGGCGACTATATCGGGCAATCGACTCAAAAGTCTATAAAGTTCGTAATATATTTTATAATATGAGGTAGCAGAATTAATTAAACGAGGGCTTTTAGGTCGAATTGATACCACCATTACCAGTAATAACATGTTGCAACACGACTGCGTTCGTTTTATTCAGCTCGTTAAAGTTCAATATATTTGTAAATTGTTCTGCTAATTTGGTTTTGTTATCTTTGATTCTTTCATCAAAATCATCCTACGAAAGGTAACAGACTGGCGTTTGTTAAGTTTCATGTTTAGATTACAAGTTGTATAAATATGATGAATAATCTTAAAAATTGTTAATTACAAACTTTTTGCCACACCGAGACTAGAAAAATATACCTCCCAATATCATTCCTAAGAAGTGATAATCACATGTGTTTGTTCTGAAACACTAAAGTAATTATACTAACAGTAGAAACAAATTAGGGAGACTGTCGATCTAATGATTGAGTGTTGACAGTATGTAAAATGTTTTGGTAGGTTATATAGAAACGTATCATAGAGTCTTACGTAATCATGGAGTACAATGAAAGGTGAAAATAAAATAATAAGAATAGACAAGCGAGAGTGTTATCATCTTTGCATCCCTGCAAATGGTGGGTGCGCGCTTCGTGGACGACGTGGCTTCAAGAACCTCTCCGAGAACGCCTTCTGGGCCATCAGAAACGCTAGCACCTGTTCGCTTCCGCTATAGGTCGCTGCCACCAAACTCCCACCTCTTGTGGCGATTCGTTTCATTCCCCCCCCATCGTGTTCTCTCACCAGCCGAGGCGGCGGCAACGTTGAGGCTCGGCGCCGAAGATTGAAAACGGAGAGTCGTTTATCGCCACGAAGCCTTCTGTTTTCCGTAATAGATTCAATTACTGTTAATACCGTGGAAAAATAAGACAGCCCGTCAGCGCAGGCACGGGCGTTCGGCGGGTGGGGGAGGGGGGGGGGAGCGCGGAATAAAAGTGAATGGGATCATCACCCGGCATCATGCAGGATACCGGTAATGGGCTCAAACGTTTTTGTCATAGCGCCGTGAGCCGGCGGCGTCAGGCACGTAGCTCGAAGAATATGCGCGGTTTCTAAACCCCCCGTGGCGGGGTGGGTGGAGGGTGGGGTGGGGGGCACGGCTGACGGCGCTGGGTCTCACGTCCTGTCAACGCGCCTATGGTAGTCTCAAGGGCGCACTACGACTGCTCATATGCCCTCGAGGTACGAGCACACGGTAGGGGTGGGGGGTGGGGGTGGGGTGGGGCGTGAGCGAGATAACATCGCGCAGGGGTGCGATTCAATGCGTGTAATTAGTGACGCGGCGTCATGGGCCGGCCCCACGCCCTGCACGTGTCCGGCTCCGCCACCCCCGCCGCGATATCCAGTTCAAATATTGTTCTTGACACAGGGTTCCCGCCGGTGCCGTTTTGAGTGCGATAAAATCGCGCAGCGCCATATTTGCATCATCGATTGCAGCGCGTCGTATCTCGTCGTGGCTTTGTCGCCGATGTTTATGATCCATAAAAGTTAAGATATGGGTCTCTCGGTTAATGGGGACGTGCGCGCGACGATGGCCTACAAATCACGCGAGGCGCTGGGCTTTCGCAAACGAGACCTAATTGATCGGTCTGGATCTGGCGCTTCTTCCAGAACGCCCACCCACCCTCGCTAGGAGCGCTACTTCCCCATCGCATCGCATCGCATCGCATCGCTTCGCATCGCTTCGCATCGCTTCGCATCGCTTCGCATCGCTTCGCATCGCTTCGCATCGCTTCGCATCGCTTCGCATCGCATCGCATCGCATCGCATCGCATCGCATCGCTTCGCATCGCTTCGCATCGCATCGCATCGCATCGCATCGCATCGCAACGCATCGCAATGCATCGCAACGCATCGCTTCGCATCGCATCGCATCGCTTCGCATCGCATCGCATTGCATCGCTTCGCATCGCTTCGCATCGCATCGCAACGCATCGCTTCGCATAGCATCGCAACGCATCGCATCGCATCGCTTCGCATCGCATTGCATCACGTTGCATTGCATTGTATCTCGCTCCCTCGTTCGCTTTAAACCTCGCTATCCCACCAACTTATGAAAATATTGGAATTTGTTGCTATTACGCAAGAAATATTGAGAGCCTCGCTTCTCGTGCAGGTTGTGAAAATGTGAAAATTTGTTACGTATCTGCAAATGTTACTTATATGCTGGTTGGAATATTTTCGTATTTTAAGTTATCGTTGAGTATTGAAACAAAAATAAAAAAAATAGATCTTCATTTGTTTAAGCTTTTTACAAGACAGTTATTTCGTCAAAAGAGAACACATTTCTATGGAGGTATCTATATTAGACACTAAGTTAAAAAATTGAAATTTATGTACAATACTTGAAACATTCAATCTATTTTCTAAACCCATGAAATTATGTCAATTCTAAAGATCTAATTTCATAAATCACCTAGAAAAATTTAGATTTGTAGTTTACTTATGGGATTCATGAGGAAACAATACGATTCTATTTCAAAGACTTCTACTTACTTTGTCAAATGTTTTATTAATATTATCGTAAAGAAAACGATTGCATTGAGTTTCTCATACTCTATACTTTTTTTAGGGCATGGAGTAGGAAATGGTAAAAGCCGGCAATGAAAACTCACGCTGATAAAGTTGTCTGCACTTTTGTTACGGGCAATGACAAATTTATATTGTCCTCTTGCTGAAACTAAAATATGTCCCTTGTAGAGGAAATATCAGCTGTGATAAGGAAGCCATGGCCAGGACTGACAAGCTTATCTCCTTACTTTGTCATAGACCGCTGACTGTCTAGATAACATAACATTTAATGAAATGGAGTTAAATAATGTTTTTGCATGTAAATGTGCTTAGTACTATTGTCGTTTTTTTCTTTCTTTCTTGTTTTTTTGCTGTATATTACTTTCTCGTTTTTGGAAATTATTTTCGGGTAGTGGAGGCAGAAGCTCCAAGAACACGATGCAGACAGAATTTACCTGAAGTCTTTCACTAGTCGAGTCATGCGTTAAAATTGCTCGTTGAACATTAATGACTTGTTTGTTTGCTCTTTCCTTTGCGCTGACCTGTGCAGTCTGACAAGAAGAACGCATAGTTCAGAACTATATGAGTTCAGCGAACCCTAACAGAAGTTCTGTAATAAGTCAACTTACCTGGATAATGGAACTGTTCTTAGATCTAAGTGAGTGATGCATGAAAAACATTTTAGAAAAACATGTCATACGTTAAATGACGAACGGTTTGGAGTATTTATGAATGGCAATAAATACAGTCAATTAAAATTTCTAAATATTCTAGCTAATTATCCAGCGTGGTCAGATAATTTAATTTTTCACGATCATCTATTAATCAGTTCGCTTGGCAATGTCACCTTGCCTGCCCTCTCCGACCATTTCTGCGAGTTACACGTAAAACGTGATGTTTCAAACAAAATCTGTGACGGAATTACAAATTACTCCGACCTCTGATCTGTGCTGATCTTTTGCGGTATACCATACAAATTGAGTAAGTTTTTTCACCCTATAAAATGTAAATTATTCGAAGTAATGTCTTTGACAATTTGAGTATGCTACTCTGGTGAAAAAATTAGAAGTTTATTAAACTGCTCACGATACTTTTTTTCCACAACCTATCTGTAAAGCCTGCCTTCCATAGACGAACAAAAATCTCTATTTGGAGATGAGTGAGTTTTCAATTTCTCCTCTTCCGTTTCTACCTGAATTTTCTGTTGTTGTTTCATCGTTTGCTTCGTCATCTGATAAGACAACTCTGGAAGCACAGGAGAGCAATGGGCTGGGGAACTGAGGATTGTCCAATTTCTCACAGTAGGCCATTCGACGTATTCAAGATATGAGTTTTTTTCTGTTTGTCTCGGCAGATAAAGTGTTGCATGTAATTCAACAGTGGCATGAACTGTCATGAGAAGAAAGGCGAGTTTCGACTTCACGTTGCTGAAATTGTGAGATACGAACATGATACATTTGCTCAGAAAAATATGTAAATCAGACATTAAAACTTACTTTTTCCGATTCCTACTGACATAAGTGCACTGTACTAAAACTGAAACGAGTAACACAAAGTTTCATGAGCAAACAAGTAACAAGGGGATTCATGTGTTGAGATAATACTTAATTACATTTTTAGGGCCTGTTGCTATCAAAATAGTTAAATCCAAGAAATTTGAAAAAGCTGCAGGGAAAAGTTTATAATTTCATTACACTTTGTTTAAAATTATATTATTAAGTTCAGATGTCAATATCTTAACTATAGCATCCTTACAGATATCTGACCTTTCCCCACTTTTCAATTTTCTAGTGGCCAGTACTGAATCTAAATCGCGAGTTGGAAATAACTTAATAAAAACAGAACACATTCCTAAGAAAAATAGAACAAAATAAAAGGTATTTTTAATCGAGGGAACTATTCAGAAAGAGATATACTAATCGCCCACTATTTTCACATGAAAAATTTACTACTGTATGTATGAATGTATTTGTATCAGACCTTCCGCCGACGTCCCTGCCTCGCGGTCATGGGTTAACGGGGTACGTGTGGTTAGCACCTAGACATCCCCACGCTGTATTCCGGTCTTCTCAACCTAAGTGAATTTTTCATCGTCACAACAACAAATACTGGAGTATTGCAAGGAAAACGCACACTATATTCTTGGTTGGACCGGGACTCGAACCCGGGGCCGTGTAGTGAAAAAGCGAGCACGCTGACCAAGAGGTACTCAGGAGCCACATGTAGTACTGTACTCCAAGAAATTTAAGAACACTACGAAAGAGTTCTTAACTGTGCCCACTTCTGGTGCTTTCGCCTTGAATGGAGAAACGTCGACCGCGAGTGTCGCAGTGCGAGGGCAGCGCGGCCCGTGTGCGTGGGGGGAGACTCGCAGTGAGATTCCGAGCATAGCGCACGGGGCATCGGCGACGGCCGGGCCGCACGCGTCCATTCATAAAGTGTTGAAGCTGCGATGTCGCGCGGCGGGACAGCGAGAGATAAAAAACAAAAAAGGCTCCGAAACCCGAGCGCCCGCCCTCG
>BOPP01000233.1:213702-224712 GCA_017312745.1 Gryllus bimaculatus | reverse complement strand
AGGAGGAGGGTCTGGTGGCAGTTGCGGGCGCTTCGAGTCGTACCAGCACGCGCGGCCACGTGCGGCTAAGATTTATGGAACTTGCGCCTTCCTTCCGTCTCGCCTGCGCGACTCTGATTCATTCGAACGAGACGACCGCTAGTGTGCAGAACATGTGGCTGATCGCGCTCTATAGTTTTTACTATTTGAAAACCTTGAAATCAGATCATTTCGATGTTAAAACTGATATGATAGATATATTAAAAAACATACGTACGTAACCTTTACGTAATAATATTAACTGGCGCTTTATTATATCGATACACAACGAGACTATGGTATCCTTAGCATTGAAGTCAGAGCAGGACTAGTGATTACAAGTAACAGAAAAACACCCAATTTACGACAATTCTATTGCATTTTACTTATTTCTGCTGTTAATGGTCCTTGTGAAAATATGTTAACTTGCTTTTGTATATAATAAACAATTTATATGTTTCTGAGCGTTTATATGTGTCTTAAAATAGAAATTTTAAACATTCCATCCATTTTGAGTTGTGTTGAGGCTTGGCCATTCGAATCTCGAAGGGTGTTATTAGGCCAAATTAGGTTTAAAATTGACTTTAAGAGCTTTTTTTTTCGAAGGTTTGTCTCATCCACGGACTGAGGCAGGGCAAGCCAGTTTCGCGGTGGGCCGGGCCAGAGCGGGGGAGGGTGCAAAGGGCGAGGCGACGGGTCAGGGACGGGGCAGGGGACGAGGGCGGGTGGCGTGACGGTTAGCGGGGGTGGAGGGGAATCAGAGCGAGGACGGAGCGGAGGTCGAGGGCGAGGGCGAGGGCAGGGGCGAGGGCGAGGGCGAGGGCGAGGGCGAGGCGCAGGGCGAGGGCCAGAGGCGAGGGCGGAGGCGGTGAGTGTGAGGGCGGTGGGCGAAGCGCGAAGGCGATAGGCGAGGGGCGAGGGCGAGGGCGAGGGCGAGGCAAGGGCGAGGCGGGTGAGGCGAAGGCGAGGGTGAGGGGGGGCGAGGGCGTAGGCGGGAGCCGAGGGCGGAGGGCGCGAGCGAGGGCGGAGGTGAAGGCGAGAGCGGCGTCGGGCGGCGATGGCAGGGGCAGAGGACGTCGACGGGGGCGGGGTGAGTGAGCGTGGCGCGGGCCGGGGGCGGTGCGGGAGGGGGTGGGGAGGCGACGCGGGTCGGTAGCGGATGTTTGTCCATGCTCCGCTGGCGCCCGCGCTGGCCACCCCTGGCGCCCCTGGCGGCGCACCGAGGATCCTCTTTCCTGCCCCGCTCCTCCTCGTCGCTCCGGTAACTGCGACCCGGGAGAGGACCTCGTTGCGACTGCCGGGGAAAAATTGGCTCTTCCGGTGGTATTTCATGATCTTGAGACGTCATTGCAACTCTTCCATTTAGAACTCACTCATTAATGTATTTAGACCAAGGCGAATGTACAGGATTCCTGAAACTTCCTTCTAAACAAAGGAAAAGAACTGTACAAAGATTAGTTTATAAATTTGTCATTATCCTGTCAGTTGTATCAATTGGAACATTAAATGAAGTAGTTAAATGAAATGAAGGGATATAGGAACTGAATTCCTGTCTGTGTGGAACCAAACTAATGTCAAATTATTACGAGAAAATGTCATTAATTGCAGTTGAAACTGAAAACCGTACTGATAAACTTAAAATAAAAGAAGTGACCAAATAGGAAAACAGGAGATAAAATAAATATTGCAGCAATAAGTGGAAATTTTCAGTTTTCATTGGCATATTGCGAACATGAAAATGCCTCATTATAAACATCAAACTTCTGAGAAGAGTTACAATAGTGAATGCTTCTTGATCACTTATAATATAGCAAACCTTTGTTTCTTCCTCGAGTAAGAAAAAAAGTCTCCAAGATATCGATTTTGATAAAGACTCTTTCCACATCTGATCCCCATTACACATCTTACCTCTTGCCACCTGCTAAGTGTAATTTAGTGACTTATTGAAAGACGTCGCGTTTGAAGACGAGGAGCTCTCAGAAAGGGAATCACACTGGTCGCCACTTTCCTCAAGACCTCGACACGAACGATCTTTTAATTATTTTCTCGACGTTTCCCACCGTCCCGACGATAGCCATGAATGTTGCGAGTCCGAGAAGTCGCGAGGGTATTCTCCGGTCTTTGTGAAACCCCAAGCAGCTTTTAGGCAAGGAGAAAGGTCAGACAAATGTTCTGTTTTTCTGTATTTTTCCGTGACTGATCATTACCAAACATCGATCGTGATGCTTTTCAAAGAAAAAGTGGTGCATATCCAAGTAACTAGGTGCATGCTAAACGAGCAGGGAGAGGAGCGTTAATGGTAAGAGAATAAAAAAAATACGGGGTGGGTTCGAGGAGCACAAAAGAAGGGATGAGCCATCTGCTTGTAATTATCAGTAAAAAAAAGGTAGAGGGATCCGGATTCTTGGGGGCAGCGTTCTTGATCTCGCTTAAAGATTTAGGGCAAGTCTCCGTGCGCTGCGTCAGTCGTCGTCGAGGAGGCAATTAGAGGCCGCTTGCCGAAAGCCGAGCAGCGATTGGGGACGCGGTGCAGGTTCCCACGTGGTTGGGGTGGAATTAAAAAAAACGTGCATTATGTAAATGAAGCAGTGTGTATAATTCATGACGCGGAGCGAATACGTCCGTTTGCGCTGTGGCTCGATGCAACGTGGCGGCGTCCGCGGCAGACTGTGCCGAGGTTAGGGCGGAGACGTACGAATGAACCGTGTCCATTAACGTGTCCTCGCCCAAGAAATACCTCCTTTCTCTGCTAGTTGGTGAAAGGAGCGTAGGGAAATTTGCGTGGTCAGACGGAAGAGCGGGCCTGATGGCCCGCGTCTCGCCACGTAAAATAAGGCTTCAATTCAATTTAATTAATGGAAGCACCTAAAAAATATCGGTTCGGAGGGTCGCGAGTTTGAATCTCCCCACGATCATAGATGTTTGCTTTCTGTGTCGTGGGGTGATAGGGGATTTCCCAAAACACCATGCAACGCCTAAAGACGGTCATGGTCAGGCGGAAGAACAAGCTAAATGACCTTAGCCGCACCATCAATAAAGACTTTTTATTTATTTATTTATTTATTTATTTATTTATTTATTTATTTATTTATTTATTTATTTATTTATTTTTTATTTATATATTTATTATTTTAAAGGCAACTACACATATTTGGCTCTCGCCGAGCTACTGCTCGTCAAATCTCGACGTTTCCTTTCTTTGATGTATCGAAAACAGCTACATACGATGGCGAGAGTGAGCAATGTAGTGCTTGGCAAGCAAGCAATACATTCATACCACTCGAGATTCGGCGAGAAGTCGTTTGGAATTAGCTGAATACCGAATGTGAGGCGCATTTCCTTCGCGTTTCTCCCGCAGTCGAAACGAATTCGCATGAGACGAATTAACGTTGGCCAGCGGACAGGTGAAAGATGCAGGCAACGGGTCTACGAACTGCGAAGTGTGCACCGACATATTCCCCATAACTGTTAGAAAGAGTTCTACAGTCGCTGTGAGTCAAGGTGATGCAGGAACAAATTTGTGTGAACCCGGAAAGACATAGGACATAAAGGAATAAGAGGTTGGAATAGGTGGCCCAGACTGTTAAAGTCACTGAAATCGAATTCTAAGGGCAGACGGCAAGGTTGTTAAGGCTTAGCAACGTTAAAAAAAAGAACAAGCTCAATGATGGTAATGACTCAAGAAATAAATTGGGACATAGTCGGGCGCGGGGCCGCTATCGCCGCGTTGTATCATGTCCGGGTAAAAGCACTACTTTGTGGGGTGGCGTGCGAGGTGTGTTTACATGCGGCGCCCCAGCGATAGAGGGGCGTGTGGGGGCGGCGGGGGTCAGTGGTGCATGCTTAGACGCCACGCGAAACGCCCGCGAGAACTCAAATGTTTGTATAAAACAACCTTTTTTCGGTCAAATATTTTAGTTTTTATAGAGGGTCTAGAAATCAACAGTATTATGATCATGAGAATTTTTCATTCAGAAACAAAACATCGGAAAAGAAAAAAAAATCTATCACAAAACATCGATGTTAAAAAAACATCGGTGTTAAAACATCAATGTTTCTACAAAAGCATCGGTGTTCTTATATCGATGTTTAAAACATCGATGTTTCTACAAAAGCATCGGGGTTCATACATCGGTGTTCTTATATGGATGTTTAAAACATCGATGTATCCACAAAAACATGGATGTTTTGAAAACATCACCATCGACGTCGCGTCCCTAGCGCGCAGTTGTTGCCTGCGCGCGCAGGCCGGGCCGGGCCGGGCCGGCGGGCGGCTGCGCGCCGGTGGCTGCGCGCCGTGTGGCGATTGGGTTCCTGCGCTCGGCCAGCGCAGTTCCGGGCTCCGCCCCCTCCCCCGGAGGCCCCCTCACGCCCTTCCTGTGTGACGTCACGCCGCGCTGCCTCCCCCGCCCGCTATCACCGCTTCCTGGGGGAGGGGGGTGTTTACACGTCGGTCAGTCAGATGGTGTTGTTAAAGAGCCTCCCGCGGCCCGCTTGCTGTTTGGTACGGCGAAGAATCTGTATTGGATTGAATTAATGCCTTATTTTTACGTGGCGAGACTCAGGCCTTGAGGCCTGCTCTTCTGTCTGACCACGCAAATTTTGCTACTCTCCTTTCACCAACTAGCGGAGAAAGGAGGTATTTATTGGGCGAGAAACAGGCGATTTGAATTTCACTCAAAGCCGTCATTTAGGCTTGAGGATCTTTTACATGCAAGTAAATCTACTGACATGGGACAGCCGGCTTTACTTCCCCTCCGAAGGAAGGAGTACGAAGGAGTTTTTCGCCCTTAAAAATCCACGGCTTCGATCGGATTTGAACCCAGTATAACAGTCCGATGCGTCGTACGGAGCGCCTTTTCGTACATGTGTTTGTTACAAATCAAGTCCCAATTTGACTACTTCGCAAAGTCGCCGTTTAATTCGCACATTAGCCAACATGATCGCCTAATGCCTGGAGTAGGATTAGCTTCAAAGCTTATTTCAAACAGCCGCATAATGTTTACATTATTCAATGCAAGATGGCTTAGGGAGATGAAGTTCGTGAAAAGGAATAGCACACATTATAAAGAAGACAGACTGCTGGTGAAAAGTTTCTCAAGCTTGTGAGAGACAAAGTTTGTAATTTCGATTTACACTGTATTAGTCGTATTTCTATACACACGATGCCACATAAACAAATCTAACCAGACGGCATACCTCAACGAACTCTTCGCTACGTATTTCCCAGTTAAGGATACGAGGATACGTGGTTTACAAATTTCTTAAAATACCTTTGGGTCTGCCCGACGCATAATTCCCACGCATTATTCCAAAATACTTCTCTCGATCTTACAAAACACCTTAAACACAAACGATCACCTTACATTAGCCAACTCCCCGTCCCTAGTTCCCGAATTAGCCGATGATGCAAGAAATGATTCGTTCCTCTTCATCGATACTGCTTTATGCGAACTATTTGGTTAATGAGCGAATTAACCAAAAACCGATAATTCGAATTAGCTATATTTCGGACTTGAGACGTATCATACCTGTATAATAATTAATTTAAAATGAGATTTTCTCGATCTGCCAAATGCTAATTCAATCTGCTTTGTACATTAAAATATATGGTTATAAAGTTAATTGTGACGCTTTTAAGTGTATCCTTTTAATTGTACAAGACAAAGGATAAGTAATCTGGTTTAAAAGTGTTCTTCTGCTTACATAAACTCCACTTTATAGTTGGTTTCATGTGAATAATCACACAAAGACATTGAACATGTATATTCATACATCAATGCCATGTTATATATCATTTTCCTCGTGATACGTTTGCAAATACCAATAAACAATTAGTTCCCCGGAACTCGAAAAAAGGAGTTTTCATTCAAAATAAAACGTAGCCTATTATTTTTGTCGTTATAAATACTCTACATATTCAAGGATGAAAAATAACCCCTACCAAACTTATTTTTCAGCTGATTAAATATGCGTAATACCTCAAATGTAATATTAAAATATACTGAATAACAGGGTCCGACGATTCTTTAATTTAAAAGACTTTTAATTATATACTATTTAAAGATTTGCTTATAAGTTTGTAATGTATTTCAATTGCATTTTGCGAATTGCCTATTGGAAGAGCTTGCAATTGTCTTTTAAAAAGGTTTTTAATTGAAAGGATACATAGTTAATAATGAGTTCCTATTAGTCAATCAATATAAACTGAGAATTATTTAGAGAATCGAGACTAGTGAGGGTTATGATGAGTCAAAAGGTATGTGGGTAGTTTCGTGCAGCTACGTAACCTTTTAAAATATATTAAATACATATTTTTAAAATAATTAATTAATTAAATAATTAATTAGTAGTTATTTTGCCGACCTGGATGGCCGAGGTGGGTAAGAACATGTACCGATTCAGCGCTTCGGTGCAAAGGTTCGAGTCTCGCCTTGGACATGGTTGGTTGTTGCTTGTCTCTTACGTATGAGTTGTCGCGGAGGGCCTCGCGTTCTCTTGACCCCAGATCTGGGGAGCCCGCAAATGTGTTGGTGTCTAGTACGCGTCGAATAAACGTCCTATCAGGACGTAAAGGGTGGACGGCGGTCGGCTGGAAAAATCCCTGTGGGGAAAAAGTAGAGAACATCCATACAAAATCAAATATAGGAATCAAAAAACCGACGTAGGTAAATACTCTTTTGCCAACCGGACAATAACTGACTGGAACAATTTACCTGCTGCAGTACTGGCGACTTTTCCCTCCAGTGTGCGTTGCTTCCGGAAACGCCTAGAGAATTGCGTGTGATGCCAAATAATTATGCATGTTAGGTCTTGTTTGTTTTTACTTAGCTGTACTTTTCACATTATATGCATTCCTATGTATGTAACATTAATATCTCTGTATAAGTGCTATAAAACTCTGCCACCGAGCGAAAGCTCACTAGCAGAAAATAAATATTATTATTATTATTATTATTATTATTATTATTATTATTAAAAATAAAAATGAAAACGCTCACTTCAGATTTGCCACAAATTTGATCCAGTATTTCCTAAAGCCTGGAGCACAGATTCTATGTCAATACGACGAGGCTGTGGCAAGGCCACGTCAGAAGAGTCGATCGTGACTCAAGGTGATCGGTTCGTGATAGTCGCGGAGGGTTCGTGAGTCGTTCGGAGATTCGTTCGATCTCGCGTCACTCTCGTTCATGCTCCAGTCACACGCACCAATGATGGCACGCCGCACATTCAGAACGTACAAGGCAGACCGGACTTTCAACCAAATAAACCCACGCGCAGATAGCGTTCCACTAAAACCGACTTTCCGTGTCGCACGTGCATGTTTCTTCCATTGGTAGTTTAACCGATGCAATTTGTACGGGGAAGTCTATTATCCGGTCGAGACCTCGGAAAATGAATACGTTTGTAGTTTGCAGTGTGTTTGATGTACAATTGAGCTCATTATTACAGAAATTTCATGCTTCGAAGCATCCAACTTCTATTGGGTTATTAGAATGTGTACCTTTGTTTTGTATGCAACAAATACCAATGGAATATTTGGAATTACATGTTAATAATCGGACTGCAAATTATGTGTATTAGTTGAACACTATTTTGCTTCAAAATATCTGTCACTTGGAATATTGAAAGAGAGAAGCTGAGATACCCCTCCCCTCAAAAAAATTTCTCTTATAAAACATATTCATTGTCAATCAAATATGAAGGTTATTTGAAACAAATTATTATATTTTGCTACATTTGCTCATTATATTTAATATTATGAAGTGTGAATCTGAAAGATTCCTAAACTTCGGAGAGAATGTTTGGTGCCAGGAAATTATAATGTAAATTAGTGGGTTTTCTGAAAACTTTCTAAATTAGTCTTAGTCGCTTTACTGAAAACGTTATGTATGTTGTTCCAGTTAATAAATTAATTGTTCATATTCATATAACTCTCATTTCTAAATTTTCTCTCTCTCTCACTCACACTCTCTTTCCCTCTCCCCCTCTCTCCCTCTCTCCCTCTCCCCCTCTCTCCCTCTCCCCTCTCTCCCTCTCTACCCCTCTCTCACTCTCCCCCTCTCCCCTCTTTCCCTCTCCCCCTCTCCCTCTCTCCCTCTCCCCCACTCTCCCTCTCCCTCTCCCTCTCCCCCTCCCCCTCTCTCCCTCTCCCCATATCTCTCCTTCTCTCATTCTTACCTCCACCAGCGACCATTGCGATGAGGCAGGCAGCAGGTTACGTCATAGTCAGACGTTTCGCTAGTGAAGAACACCTTTGCGACATCACCGCGTGTATGAAAAGGCACGGCTTCAACGTCGACAAAAGGGGCGGGGCGAGACACGGAGGGGCGAGGGCCAACGATGGGCGGGACGGGGCAGACGAGAAGGAGAAAGTAAGACGGGATCAGTACATGGGTATTGGCTAGGATGCATTGGTAATAGACAAACAAATGAGCATGGCGTGGCGCTTGGAAATATGCAAATAAGGTGATATGCGCAATACGGAAGGACGAAGACAAGATAAACGGGTAGAATGAATTGCCAAAGTGGGAGAAGAACGAGTATTGTTGAGCGAATGTAGGATATATTGAAGGTAATACAAGCAATTACGTGTAATTAAAAAATAAAATATTTCATTTAATAGAATGGCATGATTTTATAAATTAGAAAAATGAATTAAAAATAATTTTATTTATTTTTTATAAAACATGATTTTATATATTTGTTCTGATAGACAAATTCAATTGATTATTTCTACCAATTAGAAAATGTGTGGGGGTCTTGACTAGATCTCGAATTTAAGGGCAAATGCCTGTTTAGTTCATTCAATGAATCATGAAAAAACAAATCTGCTGAAAGCATCTCAGAGTGCATAAAATGTCATTAAATGGGCGGTTCATGCCTATTTTAATATGTTTTTGCCTAAAACTGCCTAAAACAAGTATTTTTGAAGAATTAACGTATTTTAATTACTCATTTTCGAAAAGTGTTCTATCGAAACACAAATATTTTCCCGAAACGTGAATATTCTCTGATCAAATACACAATCAACTAGGCACCGAAATCTCACACCGAACATAACGAGTTCTGCAAGTCAATTCAAACGCTCATCCCCGATCAGTACGCACTTCATACGTAATTGTACCTATTCTCGGTGCTGCGCTGTTCGCAAGTTGAAAATAAAACGAAAATAAATAGAAGTGAATAAAATAATATACTTGTAGTAACTTACTTAAATATGAAAATAGTTGATTTTCCTCAATAACAAAAAGTGCCTAATTTAATCCTTTTGAGAAACGTTTGAGATGCCATAAACATAACTTTTCATGTATTTGCCAGGTTAACTTATTTTCTAACAAATTTTAAGAGCGTAAAACGTCAGTTTTCTTGCCTAATAACGCCTAATTTTGTAACTTTATTACCTACTTTAGGTGCCTAAAGAATCACTTTTTTGTGCCTAAAATTCCGAGTTCTAGCCATGACCTCCATCTCCATGTCGACGGCAGCCGATTGGATTGACGGAGGTAGAGAAAGAGGGCGATCCCACAGGGCAGCCAGGCGTGCCGCAAGGGCGAACACTGGCACCGAGCGTGCATTACCGTCTCGTGCGTGAGCGTGTACGTGCGTGTACGCGCCCGCGTGCGTGTTCATGCGTGCGGTGCGTAATTACAGCCGTCCCTCAGCGCGATGGCCTTCCGCGACATCTTTTCATTAGTCGCCTGCCGCGGGACGGCGAGAGCTGCCTCGGGCGAGGACAATGTTCCTTAAATACACGGGCGGCCCCGAACGGCGATTCAATCTGGCGCTGAGGGGAAGGCAAATGATTCGGGCGCCACTTGCAAGTGTCAGCAAACTCGAGAGCGTAGATTCTCTGATCTCATTACTCTTACGTATTGCGTCGTCAAATACTAATACATTGCACTGCCACTTTGATTTCCCTCGAGTTCGATTCGAGACTTGCGTCAATCGATTCGGTAGAAATGAAATAGCGCAGTGTAATAAAGCGAAAATCTTATTTTTCCAATAAACTCAATAAATCCTATAATTGTAATTGTCCGGGTGCAAAATAAGACTTCCATTATTTATGTTGTCGTGCAATATAGCAATAAAAAATTTCAAATAATGTATTGTTTAATTCATATTACTACATATTTAATTTCCATGTAAATTACCTACTCGTAAATACCATTATGCATATTCAATTAAAGACTAGTTTTAACGATTCTATTTTAACATAGTTTTGAAATTTTGCTTCTCATTCTTGGATTGATCCATTGATTGTGCTTCTGTGCTCGTCAAATACTCAGGTGGTTAGTCCCGTAAGTGAAGTGCATATTTTTACGGCGTGAGATGACGGTGATATTCCTCTGCTGGATGGCGGTTTTCCCCAGCCAGGTGTCTCCCAGCAGCGTGGCAGCGGCCCAACCGGGACAAACTCTTTGCTGTCTACTAACGTCCCGGCATTTGAGGTAGTGTAGTGCTCGTAGGTGTAAGTGTTTGTAAGTAAGGGGGGAGGAAAGGACTAGGAACATGAAGGAAATATCGCGTTCTGTTCGGTTGTTAGGGTAATGCTCCAAAATTCAACAGGTGTTTATTGCAGAAACCACGGTGACTACTACGAAAAACTAGTGCCGGCACGTCTAGCTAGTATCGAAAATCCTACCACTGCTGGTATTCGAAACCTAGGACCTCCCACTCAGAGACACTGCAGTGACATCATTTCATACCCTAAACCACCTTTTCCGGTACTGTTGTGAAGAAATTTATGTCTAATTACAACCAACATGTGTAAAATTATCTCATTGATATTTTTCGTCGGAGAAATGTATATCGAGTTTCTATCAGCGGGTGCAAAATCATCTCATTCTAATTATAAAACTATTTTTTTGTATTCCAGCATTATAAAAGGACATTTTGTGTTGCAAGAAATCGTTCATAATCGTTTACGGCACAAATGATGACGTATTAGATTTTATGTCACGAATGATTGCATCATCACACATTCAGCCA
>BOPP01000233.1:164128-193438 GCA_017312745.1 Gryllus bimaculatus | reverse complement strand
TCAGTGCTTCTGCTCCATCCGATCCAAGTGCTTCTGTCGAGGTGTGTATCTTCTTCATCCTCAGTCTATCTCCTCGTCCCTCTCCTGCCCTGTCCTCTGCCGGTGCGGCTGATCCCTCAAGATACTCTACTGACCTGCCGTGCGATGCGCTGCGAGGCTCTTTTCTTGCTGTCCTCAGTGGTCGTGTTCTACCTACGCGCGTCGCTCTTAGGTCACTTCTGCCTTCACTTCGCGCATATCTGGCTCCATCCTGCAGTCTCCATCTTCGTGCGCACCAGGGTACCGCCCTCGGCGACACGATCTTTGCGATTGGCGCTCGCATCCCTCATCTTGCGTAGGATCCATACTCGGCTGCCTTCATACGTTACTCACGTTTCCGTCTTCCTCGTCGTTGTGCACCTCTAAGTCTTATGCGTGTCATCCTCCCAATCCTCCATCTTCTATTTCCTCCATCACATCATTCTGTCATTCTGCGCATCCTCTTCATTCCTCCCTACATTTCTTCTTCTTCACTCGGCATCGTCTCCCTTCTTGTAAGCCCGTTGTCGGTAAACTAAGCGGCGCGCGCATCCGGCCAAAATCAGCGGGCGCAATGGGAAAATCTCGGCGACGAGCGCGACGCGACCGCAGCAGCAGCCGCGGAAGGCCGACCTACGGAGCGGCCGCAACTCGATTAATTGGTCATCTGGATCACCCAGGGCGCGCGCGGCCGCCGCCACCGCCCGCCGGCCCGGGCGACGACGGGCTGTTAAAAGGCAAAGCGCAACGCGCGCGCCGACGCGCCGCGGGAACCAGCATGCGACCTCACGCGCCGGGAGGTCGGAGCAGCGGTCGGCGGGCGCGCGTGTCCGCACATACGGGGCGTGCGCTGTTGGAGCGGTGGCACCAGGGCAGAGCGACGGGAACACAGAAGGCGAGACGCAGGCCGCGCAGGCGCGGGGCGAGAAGGGGCCGGCGGGGAAAAACAGTCCGGTTCAGTCGTGAGAAAAGAAAAACGAATGCGGAAGGAGAAAGTGAAAACGCGAGTGGGACCGGGAGCCTTGAGGCGAAGGACGATGGGAAGGACGAGGAGAGGAAATGTGAGCCCCAAGGAAGACGAGGAGACGAGAGGGACGAGGAAAGGATATGCGGCGAAAAGGCAACGGAGACGAGAGTGGAGTGTGAGAGGCGAAGGGCAGGGACGGGGGGACCCCCGCTGGGAAGCGAGTGTGGGGATAACAGGAGGGTCGGAGATGTGGGCCCCCGGTCCAATAGTATCTTGTGATGTTATGGGGGGTAATATGGGTGGAGGGCGGAACTAGGGAACTCGGGTGACCTAATACTGGGGTAGTTACTTGAACCGTAAGTGAATCGCCCTGAGGAGTCTGGGGGAAGGGGACCGAGGGATAGTGGGGGCTGGCATCGCGCAATGGGCCCAGCAGTGGGGAGAGGCGGTATAACGAGGCCCGGCCTCGCCACAGAGTAGTCTTGTAGGGTGTTAAGCCCTGGGCGGTGAGGCCTTAATCTTTGGAACCGGGCTACTCCAGCTGGGACGGTAAGTCATCATGAAGTACTCCCGTATTACCCAGGTGAAAGACCGGGTCCACGACCACCCCGCGCCACCGAGGTAAATACATTTGGGTTGGTTTTGGTGACGTTCATGGGTATGTGTGGTGCGTCAGAACCACCTACCTTACCGTTTCATGCTGATGTTGATGTCGATTGGTTCGGAAAATACAAACTAAAAGGATTTCCCAAGGGACAAAAGGTATATCTGATGTGAGCAAGAGAGAAAAAGAAGTTATTTTTGCAAGAAGGTACCATATTGCTATGGGTAAAAAGACAGAGAAGTATATCGTTCTATGTCAAACATTTATGGGAAATTTGTATTTTTTTTTGTTTTCACGTAATTAAAAACAGAGTTTAACTTCATGTTATCACATCTAAATATGTCGTGTGAACAAGTTAGGTAAGAGGCGATATATTATTTAGAGCCCCGTTTGCATACAATTGAACGAAAATCATTACTTTTCCGTAATAGCCTATTAGGCAATTCGTCGTGGGGGAATACTGTTGGGCAATAGAACAATGAAAGAGAAAACGCATCGACTTCTTAACACCTCACTCGAAGTGGTAAAAACACGAATAAAATTAGAAGTTTCCAAGCTTCGAAGGAGTAATTTGAAGTTACATTCAAATTGACGTACGATTTTCTCTCTACGTTATTATTTTCTTTATTAGTGGGGAGGAATTATATTCCATCAATTTCTGTCGAGGAAAGAAAGTGCTTTTATGTTCTGACTGTTTACGTGAAATATTGCTGCCAACCTCTAGTAGTAGCCAGTCATTCTCTCTTGATAAGTGATTACAGAGAAGTTTCAAACGATTTCTGTACAATTATATTTCTTTTAACATCCATTTTCTTTTTTGTAAAACGACTTTTATTTCATTGTACCTCTACTACGAATCAAATCCATATTTAAATACAAGAATCAATATTCTCTTCTTTCCATGCTGCCCTGTAATCAAAGTCGAACAATACGTCCTCCTAAGTTCGAGATTTTTTATTTACAAAATCTCTGGAATCCGTTTGAGAACTAAACATTCTTTTCCTTCAGTCTTTACATAAATAATTTATTTCCGGTTCTTCATCATTTCGTTTGAAGCATAGAATCCATACAACGAGAAATTTCAGAAACTCGTTGATAATTCTGACATACCCTTCTGGAATTCATGAAAAGGTAAAGTAGTCTGCCCAAATTATTTAGTAAGCGAAGTAAGTCAACATTTTCGTGAATAATCATTTTCAGTCGATAATAATTTACAAGGCGCTGCAAAATTATTTTGAACAATTTTTTTATGAAATAACTCTTAATTTATCACATCTTCATTATACATGTACTATCCTCATTATATTATCCTCATTACATTATTCTCATTGCAGTCAAGAATTTGTATGTAATTACATACTATTTCACTATTTTTTAGTTGCTGTTAAACATATGATTACTAATGTTTGATGTGATTTGTCTCACTTTTCTTGATCCATACTTTTCTATCCTTCCAGGAATAGTTCATTTTTTCACATACATAAGAAAAACTTACATATTTTTGCATATTAACACAGTTTATATGCATTGTTCCGTATTTAAAATGTTCATAATTATTCTTGGAAGATTATGTTCAACTTTTAGTACAATGTACAGTGATTAACTTCATTTAAAAGATGAACTTTATTAAACTACACAATATATTGCAGTATTCAAGTTGGAGTGCACTTCTATTTTTTTATGTTAAGCAATATTTTAAAATGTACAAAGCAATATTAGAAAAAAATTGTAGTTTAATCTTTTAACCCACTGCTTTGTAAGCGGGTAATTGCCAAGAAATGGTGAAGGAAAAAATGTTAAGCAACACAATAATATTTATTCTATTTTAGTTTAAGATTGAATCTTGTTTTGCAACATATCAAACCGAAGTTTTTTGAACTTATACATGGGTTACATTGGGTTGGTTGTTTATATAACGTTTAGACCATTTGTATTTAACTGTTTATATGCATGATATTCCGCAGAAATCACAGTCCTGATCATAATTTGTAGCATGAATTCTCCTCCGTTTTATGACAGTCTCTTCTCCGCTAATCTTTGCCAATTATGATGGGTATGAGTACAGGTCTTCTTCCACGGCGCCTCAGAACGCATTGGGGGAAGCGATAGAAGGAAATAGAAAGAAAATGCACAGTCCATAGCAAATTGTGCAACATGTCTGACTGGTCCGACATTCGCCTGGAAGCGAAAAGGCAAACCACCTCCAGGACAGTCTGTCTCCGAGCTTATTGTTGAACTAGGGTTACAAACTGGTTAACATTTTACACATTAAGCAAGTATCTGGTACATGTACGAGATCGATTCCGCGATTCCAGGTCATCAACCTGTTTGATAGTAAAATGTCTTTACGTTCGTCGCTCCTATGAATTCCTGACACTAGTTGACTTTTCCATTTATCATTACATTTGTTTCAGTAGCCACTTAATTTATTTATTCTTGAACTCTCATTTGGCGAACTCTTCTCGACCCCGTCGAAAATCGATTTCGCTCTAAATTATAACACCTTGTCATCATAATTTTCATATATTTTTAATTTTTGGTACAATTCGTTCCATCCATCCCATTGGCTTTTACATGACTAATTATTTTCTTACTTGTACGGAAATCAACAATTCGCATATTGGTGTGTTTTTTAACAAAAGTATACGATTAATATGCATTGCATAAAATACTGAATATAATACTTAAGGATATTCCACGGATTTACACCATTTACAAGAAACTATCGAAATAGTATTCCGTAAGTGGACTATTGCTGGGCAGAGAATTACCTGCTAATCCCACATCAAAGAAATTTCAGGCGAAGAAATAGAAAGTTATACATTATAACGTAGAGTGAATCAGGAGTACGTGCTACCAACAACACTGATTACGCTACAACACACGTTATTTTTCTGCATATCTCAGAAAAGATACGCTTTAGGCTTTTAAACTCAGGCTTTCATTTTCCTTTCGGAATGTGAGTTACATTACTTAACCCGTAATCTACTTAATGAAATCTTTCGAAATTTCTATAACTATTTCGAGATTACCCTCACTTAAAAGCAAGAATTACCAGAAACGGTCGAAGTTGGCTTCAGGAAGAAGATTCTTTTATTTTTAAAACAATGATTTACCTAAAAAAAGTGCCGAACGTGTGAACCAAACTAGTATGACACTAAAGTATCGCGTTGACTTTAATAAACATTTTGTGAGTTTATGTTGAAATTCCTTGCGCCCGAAAGATGAAAGTTGACCAATTGTTCAAATAGTAGATAATAGTTGATCGTTTTAGATCTAATAATATTGATATATAAAGTTCGCTCACTCATAAACATCGTCAAGCGACAGGTGAAGAGGAAATCTCATGGAAATGCGTTTCCACCAAAAAATTATACACTCGTATGTTTGCCTCACGTCTTTGAGAAAAAACAAACAATTTAAGCACATTTTCTGCATTTCGACGAATCACATTTAATGACGCGTGTGGCATAATGTATGCAATTAAAAGTTGAAATTTCCAAACATTTCTTCAACGAATTTGTGTGAACTGATGGATGTAATGGTAGTGTAAGATGTATGTCGCGCGTTTGGCGAGAGGCAACAGGAGAGCGATTTGGAGAGAGAAGGGTCATTTGTGCCCTTAAGAAAGTATGAGACTGTCGCTTGATGGTATTCCTGGCCTTGCCATTGTTATGTATCAACATCTGAAACAATCTACTACTCCCTTCTCCCGACACAGAACCTTGAGTGAAGGACGCGATTCATACACTATAATTAGGGTCCACATTGTGCTGATCCTCGAACAGTAATTAGCACCCAAATGGTCGACGATCTGATAGATATTTGGTGCCGTGTATAGTATAGGAATCGTACAACTGCATCCCATTAGTTGTCCTTCAACCCTGCTTCCCAGCTAGCCCCCTTTCGCTTTTCGTCATCAGAGAAGGCATAGTCCGACTGTATCCCATTTTATTCATCAAGTGTTTCGAAATAAATAAATATTTGTGTTAAGTTTGGATTCATAAGTTGCGCAAATAAATGTTCTCGCACCAGAAAACCTCAAACACAGGTGACAATGGCAGAATTTTTCGAATTGCGTATATTAAGTCAGCGAGGTAAGAAGATGCTCGTGATAGGTGATTTTATGGTTTGTTTCCACAAACTTTTAAGTCGTGGTTTTCGACGTTGGCAGTGCTCTAAAAGGACATACAAACATTTTTTGAAAAGAAACAGGGGATCAATAATAATGTATCAATATATTACTAAGAAGACCGCGGTAAACGTGTACATAAATTCTGAGGTAAAACGTAAAAATCAATCCGTATACTAAGTAGGAAAACGGAATGGGATTCTGCTGTACTATGCCTTTTTGGGGAGAGAGGTAAATGGCTTAGGAAAAGTCGACCGCCTGTTGCAGGTCCTATACGGCCGTCTACAGCCAGGTTTCGCCTGCAGCACGCAGTGTCCAGCGCAGCCGCAGGCCCAGCGCTGCTGAAGATGACCGGCGGGCTATCAAGGTGGTCGGGGGGAGGGGGGAGGGCGAGGTGAGAACGCGAGCCCGGCGGGCGCCGGCAGATGCAATCACCCTGCCACGGCCCACGTAGCATGCTGCCGCAACATTGATCCCACTTAGCCCCACATTCTCACAAGTGTCCGCCCCGCCCGCGTCCCCGAACTCCGCCCCCGCTCCGCCCCCCCACGCCCGGACCGCCGCTCCTTCCGCCCCTTCCGCCCTCCATGCACCCTGCCGACCCGCCACACGGCCCCCGCCTCCCCCCCCCCCGCCCACGTCACGCTTCACGCCCTCGGCCTCGCGCTACTTTCGCCTCGGCCCCTTCGCTGCTCCATCGCCCTTGCACCTTGCCCACCCCGCCCTTGTCCACGCCCACGCCTCGGCCCGCGCTCTCTTCCGTCCCCTTCCGCCCTTCCCCATGCGCCCTCCACCCGCCCGCCCCGCCCGCCCGCGCCCAACGTCAACACCAACGCCAACACCCACGCCCTGGCGATCCTTCGCCAGACCTTTCTGCCCTCCATCGCCCTCCGCCCCCGCGCCCGTCCCCGCCCACGCATTGTGCCTCGCGCCTCCTTCCGCCCGTCCCTTCCTCCCCGACCAATTTCCACACCCCTGCCCTCTCCATCGTCCTCTCGTCGTCCCCCACCACGTCCCCCCACGCCCTGTCCCTCTCCCACCACCCTCGCCCTCACCCCACGCTCTCGTTCCCCTGCCCACGCCGCCACCCCCCACACCACTCTCTAACCCCCACCCTCCGTACTCTGCCTTCGGCCCTCGTCCCTCCGCCCTCACCCTCCTCTTGCCACTCTTCCGCCCTCGACCGCGCCCCTCCGAGCTGTCCCTCGCCCCGGAGGGCGCAAATGACCCGTGTCTCTCCAAATCGCTGCTCTGTTGTCTCTCGTCAGTCGCCTCACACCATTATTACACCCATCAATTCACACAAGTGTGTTGAAGAAATGTTTGGACACGGCGGCCTTGAATTGCAAGCTTTATGCCATACGTGTCATTAAATTTAACTCGAAAAATTGTAGATTATCTGTTTAAAGAGAAAAAAAAATTGATAAAATATAAATCCGGGAGTAATGTTTTTTTTTATCCAAAGGTAGCTCATTTGTTTCACAGATTTAAAAAAAAGTGTATTCAATAATGTCCTCGTGAATATTATTGTAACGTTTCATATTGTAACGGAATTGTATAATTATATTAGGTACTTTTGAACGATATAATTTAGAACGCACTTATCTCTAATGTCTGTTGTCACTACGTGCATTTCTTTTATTATTTTTTTTATACCTTGACTACATAATTTACAAGTATCATAAGTCACGAACGCTCGAATTCTAGCACATTTGTCCTTTTAATTTCAATTATGTCATCAACAACTACTCGATTACGAAATGGCGCTGTTGATAAACTAGTAGTAAAAATATTAGTCAGTTATAATTTATACAAGTTGTTAAAATACACAATAATATAGCAGAATAATAGCAGAAATAATAGTAGCACTTTGTTTTCGGCCCAGAAGCTGCAAGCTCTGAGGATGATCGCTACGCGATCGAAATTATCATTAGTTGAATTAAAATATTGATACCTGACAATATCTCTATTTATTTATTACAATAATATAATTTAGTGAAGTAAACATTTAGTCGTTTTTCCATTGTTTGTGCTGCATGTGCCTTGAAGGCTTCTTAGGAAGTGGGCTGAGGTTCGTTTGTTGTGTTGCAGTGTCGGGTGGAAACTCTGTGGCAGTGGACACTCGCTCGGCCGACGCCTGGGCAGGTAAGAAGGGCTCGAACCCTCTCCAATGCTATATTTGCTTTCGCAGTGTCTGTGGATGTGTTTTGCGTAGTTTTCAACGGTTTCTATTTCTGTTTTATTGTTGATTTTAGAGAATATATTTTCATATATATTTTGTCATATATTTTCAAATAGATTAATAAAAAACTTTAACCAAATATTAAATTATTTTGACCACAAAGTGTTAGTAAATATGTCTTTAAGAAGTAGTCAAAAATTGGCAACTTTTCAATTCAAAAATGTTATACGTTTTTACGATATATATATATATATATATATATATATATATATATATATATATATATATATTGTGTATAGTTTATATTGTCAATTAGATAACTAATTTTAGAAGGAATAATTACATTATTTCTATTGTCAGATCCCTAAGAAATTAGTGACCAGTGACCGTGAATGAATACATTATGATGAGTGGCGATGGATGAGAGACAAAACGATGTCAGAAAGTTCTACGGCTGAACATTTGACGAATAAGGCATGATCTGCCAGCAGTATATGTTTAGTGTACTGCCTTGACGTGATTTTAACTCAGTCTTTTTAATAGTGTAATAAGAAGAAGCCTGGATGTCAAATAAGGAATGCTTCTTTTTCTCATAATCACGTCTCATAATCATATGATATTAAAAAAATAACGACGTTGGGCACGAAATAGAGAAATGTTGTTCGCGTATCATTTTATATAGTTGTTGTCTCTGCTATTTATTGGACACTGTGTTCTCTGTTGATTCGTACAATGTTTAAAACTACAACATGAACTCTATAAATACTCCTTCATCCTTTGTGACAATTGTACATTTTCGTCCCATGCTATTGCACGTCCGTCCTGAACGGCTACAATTACCTCTCCTTGCTACCGTCCCGCCTTCTGTAGTCTTACCAACCACTACTATAGAGGAGTCCGAAACAGTACTCTCAGAAGGGAGCACTCTCAGAAAGGACCACAGGTTTGACAGGTTGGGAAAGAAATGAATGGCATGTAGAGAGTTGGTATTGCATGAGATTTTGACGAAAACCATTTAATAATAAGCTAACTAAACGAACGCAGTGATAAAATGAGTGCATGGACACAACCGGCAGTTACGGTGTCAGCAGTGGCCAAACAGTCGCTATCAAAGCGGTCCCTTATAAAAATCTCTTTTTAGCAGCTCACGTGCTTCTACTGTAACGTATGTACACTACTCACTCTCGTGCATCACACTCACCGAATATACAGCATATATTTAACACAAATGTATGACAGTGTTTCCAAAGGGGGTTGGTATCGACCGCTTGGAGGCCGATGAAATTTTAAAGGGGGTCAATGATGATCAAGGATCGACTGGAGATCGATAGACGAACATCCACCGACAAATGATCTGTGTAATCAATAACCCATTGATTATAAAAACCATAAATGAAATTTTTGTTTTGTAATATGAAGGTTTAAAACACCTAATTACACTAGTTCATATTTTTAAAAACTGAAATTATTTATCGTATAATAATAAGAAAATCATAACCTAGGAAATTTTTTTTTCAAACTTTTCGTCATATTTTTTGCAAACGTATTTATTATAAAGCCATGTATGTGCAATTATTTATGTTATGATTATTTTGTGTACTGTATATAATAGAAAAATATCAAGGGGGCGGAATATTTCTTTTCAAAGCGATCCATGCACGGGAAAGTTCATTCGTAGGCTTCCGCGGCCAGGGTCATGTGAAGGCTCTCCAGGCCCGAAGAAGGCCACGATGTGATGACCCGAATCACTGCTCTCGACGCGACGTCACCGGGACAGCTGAGAGCCTTTTCAGGCAATGTAAAGTTTTGGAATGTCTGGTGTAAACGTATGCTAATGTAGCTGGATTGTATGATAGAGCTTGAAAATGCGTGACAATTATAAATGCAGGTGAATTAAAATTTCTAACTTTTAGGGTGTCGAAGATGATCAGTGTAATGATCAATGCAATTTCCATCACTTAATGAGCTCAAGAGTTTACATCAATAATATTTAAAATTCTGTGGGTTCTGCTTATAATTTTGTAGCATCAAAAATACGTTTCTACCAATTGCAAGTATAAAAATTGCCCTTTCTAAATTTGAGTTCGCAACTCTTTTAATTACTATATAATTTGTCTATTTTTTACACTTCACTTTTGAAATGTAGTAGTAAGATGTCTTATAGTTGCCACTCTTTCCCACAATTTTCAACGCTGCGTCATGCTCATAAATCTTTTCGCTAAAGCTCCAAAAACTATGTTCACCAACACAACGGAAGAACATGCTCACTGGAAGAATGGTAACTTCATTCATAGCAGCGACTGCCAAGTAACTGTTTTTACCCATGCACAGTACATTAACCATGCTATAAAGAAGTAATATCTTTCTCCGCGGCGGATGCTGCGACTAGTTCTCGTCCTCCGCGCCCGCCTCTCGCCGCCATCCCCGAGGCCTGCGTTCGTGGCCGGGCTGAGTATCAAGTCGCTGATGGAACGATGAGACGCCGTGCCAGCTTTTTGTGTCGCAAGAACGCCGTGAAATCTCTCGGATTTACGGGCTCCGATGACGAATGGGCCCGTCGCGCGGGAGTGACGGGCTACAACGAGACGAAAACGTCCGATAAGTCACCGAGTCCCCGGCGGCCGACGCGACGCGACGCGTCTTCCGAAGGAGGCTACCGACCATTCAGACGGCACTTACGTTGCCGTTTAGTATTCCAAGGTCGGAGGAGAGGGAGGGAATTAAACGAAGTGTCCTTGTTTGAAGACATCAATCATGTCCTCGCTTTGTGAGTCATGTGGCGGCGAGAATTAAGCTGGATTTTTCGTGTCGTCGGAGAGAGAGAGAGGTGGGCGTATGGTAATAGCATGATGACATACGGCGTCAGATTAGAAATGCGCTAATGAGCGCTGGGCGCATTACGGCCGGGTGCTGCGCTCTGTGCGGCTCATTCCAGGATGTCGGGCGACCACAAAATGTCTAAATTCACCAGAATGTTCTCTCAGTGTATAAACGTGCCTCACCTTGCTAGTATTTCTTTGATATGAATGTTCAGATTCGAACAAGAAGTAACTACGATAATCACATCTAGTTTTGTATAAATGTTTGAATAGATGTCTTCTTGAAGAAAATTTATTCAAGCAAACAAACATTCTGGTAAGTTATGATTGAATTAAGATCGCAATGAGCACTGCATACAAAGAAAACTTCAAATAGAGCTCTAATATGGAAAGTGCAAAAAACGCATTGTCTGATTTTAGTTTTGACGGTTAAATATTTGGTAAGGGAATTATGAAATTAAGTACTGTTATTATAATTGCGTAATCAAAAAAAGAAAAAAAAGGAGATGGTACAAACGATCAGTTGAAATATCTACGGAATTTATTTCGATAGGCACGCCCTCTACATAAAATGGTCCCAATAACGAGCTTTTGCACCCTTACAAATTATTTAAAAAACAACAAAAAGAACAAAAATTACCTGCTTCAGGAATTCCATTCATCCCACAACATTCCATTGATCGGTATTGCTGAGCACGACAGCTTCTAAGGTCATTAGTCCCGTCAACGCAGTGCATGTTTTTTATCGCAGAAGGTAACAGTGATCTTCCGTTGGATAGCGTTATCCGGTGCCAACCCGTGGATTTGCGGGGTTCTCCCGATTCAGAATTCTCCCATAAGCTGGTCAGGGATCCAGTCAGGGCAAGCTTCGAGCTCCTGACTACTCTTTGGACATATGTAGGATAGGAGATGTAAGTGTATGTGTGTGTGTAATAGGTGAGGATAGGACAAGGAAGGGGAAGGAAAGTTAGCGTGCGTTCCTTAGCCCGTTTGTTAAGGTGCTACTTCGGCATTCGCCTGGTGTTGATCGGAGAAACCACGGAAAAATACCGATCAGAGCAGCTAGAATTTTCTTCCAGACAATGACTGAATCCCACGTAGCTAGCTAGCTAGCTAGTGTGGAAAATCCTGCCACCGCCGGGCGTCAAATCCAACGACTTCCTGGTCAGAGGCCCTGCAGCGACACCAGTTGATGTCCAAAGTGTGTACACGATATTCGTAAACTTGTATATTCACCCACGTCTTCTGGATAGGCGCGCATATCGAAACATTCCCAATACCACAAACCCAGCCAAGTCCATTCCTGCAGCCGTGCACTTTCTAAGAGATAAAACAACCCTTCTTGTTTGCCATCCGGCTCAACGCAAACTGCCGTTTGGCTCGTCGTAATTCACGCGCTAGTGCGTGGGCCGCCTTCGCGCGCGCGAGTGCCGCCGCGTGTTGTCACGGCACACACAGCGCGGGAGCGCGGCACGGCGCGGCGCGACCGCCGTCGGCACGCAGGTGGCGAGGCGCGCGCGCGCGCACACACTCCCGCGTTTCGCACCCAACAGACGGCACGCGCCCGCAGGCCTTGCGGTCCACGGCGGGCGCGGGGCGGGGCGGAGCGGGCAGGAGTGGTGCGGAGGAGGGGGTGGGTGGTAGGGGAGGGTCGGGGGTGGACTAGGGTGCGAGTGGGACGGGGCGGCGCGGGGCGCCTGGGACGCGGCAGGGGTGGGCGGAGCGGGGGGATGGACGGAAGAGGCGGGGCGAGGCGAGTGTGGGCAGGGGAGTGATGGCTCGAGGAAGGGGTGGGGTTGGTACGGGAGGGTCGGGGTGGACATGGGTGGAAGTGGGACGGGACGGCGCGGGTCTGTACAGGGCGGCGCGGCGCCTGGCGCGCGGCTGGGGGGAGCGGGGAAATGGGACGGGAGAGGCGGGGCGGGGCGGCAGGGAACGGGCGGCGGGGCGGCAGGGTGGACAGGGTGCGGAGGGACGGAGCGACACGAAGTAAGCGGCGGTGGAGAGGGGCGGCGCGGGATGCCTAAGGTGCGGGCGCGGGCGGTGGGAGGGGACAGTGGGAGAGGCGGGGAGTGCGCGTGCGTGAGGAATGCGCGGCGTTGAGCGCAGCACCGACGCCGCCGCTGGGCAAAACAACGCGGCCGCCGCGTCGCCGCCGCCGGCTCAGAAGTCGCCGCCCCGCGCCTAACGCCCCTGGCACTCGGGAGAGGTGGCTCACGGCGTCCAGTGATGTCACGGCAGTGGCTCTGACCGGGGGAGGTCAATAGCTGCCACTCCCCATGGTGGGACACTAGGTTGTCACCGAGCTAGAATTCAACTAGAGACCCGAAGTGCAGGCCGTGATGGCCCGAGTCTCTCGTCAGTTAAAAACAAGGCATCAATTCAATTCAATTCATTTTCAAATCATCACGAATACCCGAGAGCTATCCATTGGTTGTTACTTCTAGGCTGTTCGGGTGAGGCCGCGTCGTTGGCAGATAGGCGACGTTTCGCCTGTCATGTCGCAGCTTCTTCAAGGGTAGTGATCTCACTACCCTGAAGAAGTCTGCGACATGACAGGCGACACGTCGGCCTATCTTCCAACGACGCGGCCTCACCGAAGCCTAGAAGTAATGGACTCGAGTCGCGGAAGCCTACATGTACATCCATTGGTTTGTTTACGTTCAGTTTTACGCGTTGTGGCTGTCTCTGACCGGGAGGTCCTCGACGCCGCTGATCGATCTTTCAACTCCAGGTGATAGCAAGCTTGAGATCAGCATTTGTCTGAAGGAAGAATTCTGCCACATGGATTCTCTGTTGGTAGATTTTCGTGGTTCCTCCGATCAATATCAGGTGAAAACCGGTGGAAACGTTTGCAATCGTGCCACGCACTTTACGCGCATTTTGCGTTTCTCATTATCGTCTTCATCCTATCATCGCCCCTTACACATATACATTCGTACGTGGATTACCACTGAAGTTGGGAAACCAGTTGGTTGCTTAGACCTTGTCTCGTTTGGGGTCGTCCCCTCTGGAGTATATTCTGGAAGCAGGATTTTCCCCACAAGCCGACGTTTAGCCAATGACCAGCGGGAGACGAACACCGCCACCTGCAGGCGTAAAATATTCACAACAATAACGTTTTCTAGTGACCATAACAATTGTCATGCCCGGAAGCATTAATCAATCAACCGACTACATGTGACTTCGTCTAATCCGAGTCACATCCATTATGTACGTGGTTCACCTCCTTGCAAGGCTGAGATGGCGCAACGGCGTTGCCCGCATTCTCGTTGTCCAACCCCGTCGATTAATTTTATGTTCCGATCACCCAAGTCATTTTACCTGCTATGGTGTTCCCTTCTAGACACGATTGCTTAGGAATACTCGTACCTACTGATTCAGGCGGCACAATTGTCGAATATGTCTCCAGAGCTAACGAGATGGTTGACTTTATCAATACTGATTTAGTAGCGCCGCATTTCGTTGAAGTCTGCGTTGTCCCAAACGTTTACAAATATGCAAGGACATATATGTTGTAGCACATACTTTCTCGCAATCGTCGTAGGCGCTAAGGGGGCAGATGCAGGCTGCATTAGGCTCGACTGTCGTAGAGGTGCCCCCCCTCCCGGAGGGGTCGGCAGACGGAAAGGGTGGGGGAAAGGGGAAAGGGTGGGGGTGGGGAGGGGGCGAGTCGCTGTTTGAAGGGCGGTGCGGCGCGGGCGGCGGGCGCGCGCCTGCGAGTGGTAAGAGCAAGCGCTAATCAAACGAGCAAGGTGCCGCGCCTGGGACATGAACCATCCCCGGGTCAACACCAGCCACGGCGGCCCCTCGCGGCCGCCCGCGGGCGGGGCGGGAGGGGAGGGGGCGGGGGCGGACGCACGGACGCGGCGCTGGGCTGCGCATGCGCCGATGCCTGCTCGAGTGGCCCCCGCCCCGGCGCAACCAGTGCGAGATTTACGTTTGTTTGGGAAGGGGGCGTGGTGCAGTCAGACGCCGATTGTCAGTGTATTGACACGAAATAAAGAGCAATAAATACACATTGTTCTACATGCAGAAATGCTCAGTTTAATCGCTGTTTAAGTACTTACTAAAATTATAATAATTTCAAATTATGCTTTTTTAAAGTTTCAATATTTAAAAAAAAAACGATTAATGGCACTTTATGTACCATTGCTTTCTCATAATACGTGTGGAAAACTATTAAGCAATCGTATTTATAGTTATCATTCTTCGTGACACTTAGCAGAAACTAATCATCGAATTCATTATTACACAGGTTAGTTGTTTAAATTGGCGCTTATTTTATTTGAACTACGAGTACATATTATAAAATTACACTACACGATATTTCTCATATCTTTTGTGTGTATCAGTGTGAGTTTCCTACATTAAAATCGAAAAGTGTGAGGTACATAACTTCTAATTTCCTCATAAATAGAATTCAAAATATCGATAATTTAAAATGGGGCTAAATAATTAAATTATTGGTTCCCTGCAATATTTACCTGACGCTCAAAAGCAATTGTATTGTAAGGTTTGTACGCCCTTAAAAGGTGTTGAGGATAATAAAGCGTCAAGTCATGTTCTTGAAGCCTTAATGTACAAGATAAGTAATATATCTTTTGTACATTTTTTTAAGCAAGTCTATAAGATATTGAAATTGGACCTAATTTGTATTACTAACTAGTAATTGTCATGAGAGAATTGTTTTTTGTTGTGAAGAGTAATGTTTGTGGTAATAACACTTTTTATTATCACCACACCTCTCCAGTTTCGCGATATTACAGCTCGAGCAAACGTGTATGCATTACATCCAATTGTTAAGATTTTCAATATTTCAAGTTATTCCCACATTTAAAACGATGACCTACAAAGAGCAAAATTCTCGTATATATTCAGCGCGTTTAGGTTAACAGAAGATGTTTTTATCCATATTATTTTGATTATTCTACGATTTCTTTGAAATGCTTACTGAAATTATTACAAAAAAGTTCTGCAACCCATTATTCGTAAAAAACATTTGTGTGGACATGTTGGTTAACAATCTGAGATTTATTATTATTGTAATATAATTTTTGGTGTAAATTAGTGTCCTGTCGAGATAATTGCATAGAGTAAGCGAAACATGAATATTACTATGTTTGAGTAATATAATATATGAAACAAATAGCTGAACCAAGTAACATATGCCATGAATAGAATGGAAATGTTTGGAATCATTATTTAGTTTATAGCCCTTTAAACCGTAACACGATCTCAAACCGTTAACTTAAATTAAGTGAAAGTAGCATTAAACTCATATTGCACAGCACCTACTTCCATTGCACTCACTCGTTTTTCATTCAGCTAGACAGTGTGTCTGTCGCGAGAACTTACAGGACCATTCACACGGTCGCATTTCACAGCCTGAAGGGCTTCCGGCAAGACGCGTTCGTTATCCCACAGTGGGAAGACGGGCCGGACATAAACGGACGCACTTACGCAGCCGCTTGACAATGCTTCCTGGGCTTCTATTTGCCGGAGGCTGTTAAAACCGATCCGCCGCGGCTGCGCGGGTCTCGGGTTCGCATTCCGACTTTTAGAGCCCCTTCCAGCGCTAGACAGGGCAGTCTGAGGCTTGGCGGTGCGGCACGGCCTGGGCAGGACGCTTCTGCCAGGTGACGCGCTCAGCCGAGACAGCCTGCGACACAATGCAGGGGATCTTAAGGTGGTATTGTTCGTGTCAGGCGCTAGTCAAGCACTCGACCTATCATTGCATCTACAGATTAACGGTTGCTGTTTGTAAAAGGGAACTGAGCTTTCACAATAATTATTTGTATATAGTTAAAAGAGAACTAACTATTAGGGAGTTAGTACACGCCATAACGGACAGCACTATCGACCTTCTGCGCATGCGCAGATGCAGTAAAGTGATGCGAAACTTGAACAGCGCATGTGCAGAAGATTGATAGTGCTTTAACGTTTGAAGATTCACACACTCCCTATTAAATAGTCGCTCTAGGAAAACAATGTTTACTAATAAATTTAGCCTAAACATTTTTTATATATTATGCTTACTAATGAATTTAGTATCTTGCGTGATTTTTCATTTTCATGAGTTGGCAGTACCTAATAATGGATTAGGTTGACTTTTTATTCCTACTTTTGTTTTTGCGTTAAATATATGTCCACATTGTTTACATTGGAAGTGAGTTATTGTGAAATAGTTTGTGATTTTGTGTGGTACAAGATTTTAAGTTAGGGATGTTTTATCTCCAACCTCAAGAGAAACACTGGTGACAATAGAATGAATTGTGCAGCTTAACTCCTCGGCCGAGAATCAGTACTTCTGATTGCGAATTTCGATGCAATATTTAATATAATTTGATTCCTAAAAAATTACTACGTCTTGAATAAAAGAAAAAAAGTACTTTCATCGTACAACTTCTTCAGTAACTTTAAAAACAACTATGCCCGCGAAAGTTTGTTCATAAGAGCTTGTACTAATTTAAACTTCTTTAATTAAAAAATTAGGCCAGTAAGGGCAATTTTTTTCTAGAAGAAAAACGATTTTGCTTTTATTTAAAGTACTTTTTGAGGGTTCTTCACAGTGGTCAATCTAACGAACACACTGGACCCCTTTCTGCTCCCGCCGTACAACCACCTTTGACCCCCATTGCAGCTTCGATGGTGTAAGGCTTAGCATATCATCCAGGTTGGTGGGTTCAAATCCGAGTGAAGCCGTGTAATTTTACGTTTGAAATAACCCTTCGTACGCCTTCCTTAAGAGGGGAAGTAAATCCGGACGTCCCATGTTGTAAATTTACTTCGTGCAAAAGATTCTCAAGTGTCTGAGATCATTTCTAGTTGCCTGTTTTGTCGCCCGAATGATACTTAATAAATTTTCATTGTCAGGGGGAAAAGCAGGCCTGAGCTTCACCAGGTAAAATACGTTCTCGTTGAATTAAATGGACTTGCCGGCAAATTCGAGGATAGTGAGCTACCACCAATTCACAACTGTAGCTGAAAATAAAAATTGTGAAATTCTTGGTGGTTGTAATCAGGACTAACATGTGTAAATTTGTATTAATTTTCATCATTTTTATATTCTACCATATCCATTTACTACATAACCGTTGAGTGCATTCTTTTGTAAAAGAGATATTAAGTACAATATTTGACATTGCGCCATCCCAAATAATTGATGTCAAACAATTGAATAATTGATGAGCATCCGTTTTAAAATGTTAATTCAATGTACAATTCATGCACAATTATATCTTCGAACATTACGAAAGTGAATTCATTAAAGCCTCCGTGTCATACAATTTGCATTAATTAGTGTGACTTTTCCTTTGCACTCTCTCATATTACAGCTAGCTAGTACAATTACATTCATTTGCGCTGCTCTCCAAAAGAAATTGATTTACGATTTGGTTCTAAACCGATTCCATACGTCGAGAAAACAATCAGTAATTTCAGTCGGGTGTCGAGAGCTGTATAAATTTTATTACTCTGAAAAGAACGGAACAATTAGTGTCATTTTGTAAATAGGTTTCTTGGACTCAGGTTGTGACTTATGCACCTAAAGAACTGTTACGTACGTCCATTTGAAGGCGCTTTGGGTCTAAACACCGCCAGTGTGTTCTTCAGGTTTCACAACTTGCTTCAGATTTTACTACGGGTCTTGCGCCATCAAGTAACCAAGCCCCAGTGCCGAGCGGAATGTTGAATCGCAGATAATTGGCGAGGGCGAGAGGGAACGGTAGGGGAGAAGTGTAATGTAGAAGGATGAGAACAATCAAGAACGGGGCCGGGGAGAGTGCAACGAGAGAGAAGAAAGTAGAGCAAAAGAGAGCGGGAAGAACTGGGTGAAGGGTGGTAGGAATCGGGAAAGATGTGCGGAGAGTGGAGGAGGAAGAAAGTGAAAGAAGAATTGGTATAGTAAGAAATTGCGGGGATGAGCAAGTGTTACAGATAACAGCGAGATAGAGCGAGTAAGTGAAGTGTATAGCGAAGAAGAATAGACGAGCGGGAAGGGCCGCGGACAAGTGAAAAAGGGTGGCAAGGATCTGGAATGAGAAGCAAAGAGGATCGACGGTGGAGAAGGTGAGAGAGAAAATTAAGTAGAGAAAGTGTGGGGATGAGCAAGTGCGGTAGGGAAGAGCGAAATAGAGCTAGCGACCAGGTTCAACGTAGAGCAGAGAAGAGTGTGGACGAGCGGATAGGCCTGGTACAAGTTGAGACGGGTAGTAGGCAGTAAGGAACGCGAATGTGTTGGGGAGTGTGGAGGGGTAGAGTGAGCGAGAATAATCGGTACAGAGTGACAAAGATTGAGAATGAACAAGCACGGCAGGGCAGAGCGTGATAAAGTGTTCGAGCAGGTGTGATGTAGAGCAGAGAAGACCGTGAACGAGCGAGAAGGGTGATAGGGAGCGGGAGAGAGTTGCGGAGAGTAAAAGCGCGGAAGGATGTAAGACAGAAGAATTGGTATAGTGGAGTGAAAAAAAAAGACCGAGGATGATCCAGTGTGTCAGGGAAGAGCCAGCGAGTAAATGCAATATACGAGTAGAGTAGAGACGATGGTTTGTGATTGGGGATGAACAAGTGCGGCAGGGTAGAGCGTAATAGAGCGTTCGAGCAGGTGTGATATAGAGCAGAAAAGACCGTGGACGAGCTATAAGGGTGGTAGGGGGCGGGAAAGAGATGCGGAGAGTGGAAACGGGGGAGAGTGTAAGACAGAAGAATTGGTATAGAGTGAGAAAGAGCAAGGATGATCCGGTGTGTCAAGGAAGAGCGACCGAGCGAGCAAGTTCAAGTAGAGCAGAGACGGTAGTTTGCGAGCGGGGGAAAGCAAGAGCGGGCACGGAAGTAGGAAAATACTGGAACGTGCGGGGGCGGGACATGGGGGATGGCGCTGGGACAAGGGTGAGAGCGCCGGGCCAGAAAAGTCCGCGCCTGCGCAGTGGCCGGCACCGGTGGCCGCCTACACGCGGCTTCCTTTTGTTTTGTTTTTTTTCGCTCTTTTGTTCGCGCCAGTGAATTTTCTCTCGCACCTCGCGGCTAAAGACTTCGCACGTGGGTGGGAACCGAGATTTATGGCGGAAATAATACATTTCTCACAGAGTTGTCAAGCAGATTTATTGTATCGGGGGAGCATACGTTTTTACTGAACATCTGCACACTTGTATTTTCCATTGTCGGCCCTAATATTAAGTTTGGGGAATCTCTCCAATCTATATTTACATCAAAATGTGTGTAATGGTAAGATAATTGTACTATTAATGTAATTATGACAGTTTTTCGTTCTCTGTTCTCACCTTGTAACTACTGCATTTGATAAATATAGACATCACGTATTGCGTGAAACATTATAAGATTAATTAATTTGAGAAGATTGATGTATTCTTTGAAAAATGTAATAGTAATTTTGTCAATACAATTCCCGGATTAGATTTTCACATTTGTTTTTTAGTATGAATGAAAAGTTTATTGTTATGATTTAACTCGAAGTTAAAACAAAAGCTGCTATTTATATTGTTATTTATTTTGTGTCTTACTTATTTAGACATTACACAATATTACCTTATAGTTCTCGTATTCTTAAATTAATTATATCGTAGCCACTAAGTGCGATTCTTTATTTTGAGACCAATTACTTAACTCTAAATTACGATGAAAAAGAAACTGCTCTGTTCTAAGTAAAACATTTTTCGACACTGGAAAAAGGAATAAATTTATATATTGACCCAAGAAATAAAATCTCGCTGTGTTATCAATATTTTAACAGCGTATTAAATCTTCGTCCTGTACAAACACAAATAAAAGCAGAAAACTGAGGTGCTTCTAAGCCTTACCATATCTGGCTGGGAATAGCCTTGCAGAGATGTGCGAATCTACTATAAAATACTCACAAACGCAAACTGACAGTGAGGATGCGCCGAAGCGCGTTTATTTTCTTGTTGTTTGTGTGTTTTTTTTCTTTCAAAATTTACTGCCGACAGACGCGTTGCAATGCCAACGCTGCCTCTGTAATCTGATGTAAGAAGACACGCTGAACGTAGGTAAGCAATCTTAGAGTACTAGTATTTCGTCATCTGCGTCTTCTCGTTTCAGTTACACATTAATTGCAAATTAAGTTATTATTATTAGTAATTTGTGGAGAGTATAAGTTACCCGTACTGGAAATCAAAGCAATTGGTTACTCTGGGTAACTCTATAAGTTGCAGGAATGGTCAGAAACTTGCAAATTTTCTGACTTACGCGACACTAAATTGAGTATTTGATAACTTGTGAAATTTAATCTCATGGATATGCCCCTTTTTTGTTAAAGAAGCATTAAAAGTATTACAGAGTATTTACCTACAGTCAGCGTCAAGATTAGAAAATATATCTCACAGTACAGAACCTTGTCTTTTGGTTTCATTAAGAAGGTATTTTTACTTACATAAGGGTAATTGTTAAAAGCAAAATATTTCCACGGATTCAACTACTCTGTAAGTAAATTATATTAATCAATTTATAAACATTACATTTTACATTCTTTAGCTTGCTTCGTATAATTTGTGTAACATTTTATGTCTTACTATAAATGGAGTTACATGTTTTCACTCTGGTCCAGTGCTTATATATATATTCTTGCTCTCAACATGTACTTTATACATTCAGTTAAGCCTTTTGACAAAATTTGATGAACTCTGAATAAATTTCCCATCGGAACAGTTGTGGATGCGTTTCGTATAATTTACGGTTTCTGAGAATAAGGTGTTTTTCATAAAAAGGATACTAATTTTGGCGCGAGTTTTCATCGTACGTTCAATAAATCAAAAGTTTGGAATTATTTATTCGAGAAATATATCTATTTGACAGTTTCCTCTACTACAGTTCTATTTAAGTAAAAACAATATTGAAACAGATATGGAAATAGACTTGTCCAAAGACAAGTTAGCATGGGCCTCTTTTCCTTCCATGCATACGTTAGCGTTCAACTACATGGGTCAAAACCCATTTTGCAGTTGCAAAAATTACACGAGTCCTTACGTCACTTGTCGCGTGGCGCTGCAAGCACGTACAGTCCCCCCCCCCATCGGGAAGTCACGAGGAGTTTTGCCTGCAGCAGTAAGTTTCATCTCTGGTTTGTCACGACTCAGCAAACGCAGATAGTACGTACAGCTCGCAACAAATTTTAACAGCCAAGCCACAGATCTTCACTTCATAGCGGCTACAATAGATTGTCTATCAAATCAAACACTTGTTAATTCGAAAATACATTTTTAAGAAACGTTATATTTAATGAATACAGTTAGAACAACAGCTTAATGACAAAACCGTAACAACAGGATCTTTACAACTTGAAACATTAAAACCACTTGTTCTCTTAGTAACAAAAACACGGCTATGTACTTAAAGCATTAAGGTTTTTCGTTCAGAAATTTTATTTTTCTATTCAACTAAATTTTTTTATTTTTTTCTGTGTATGAAAAGAAGTAGGCCCTAGATGTGCTATCACTTCTTATCAACAATTTTTTAAAGTGAATATACTACATGTTAATAAGACTTCGGAGTGTACAATAGTTGTTCTTGCTTTGTTGTGAGGTGCGGATGTCACCTGATCTATTGAAGGCAAACTATTTCGTGTGCTGGAGAGACCAAATGGGAGGTTGTAGAAATTGAAGAGAAGATAGCAAGGGTTTCTTTCAAAGATGAATTAGTGGCGAGAGTGAGAAGGTCAGGACATAAACACGATGCCGAGCAATCTCCAAACATATGCGTCTATTTTTTTAAAAGTTAATTATTATAATTCACTTTGTATATAAGGTGGCATGAGTGTCTACTCACTCGTACATCTCTTCGTAAACATGAAACATATCAATGACAATTTCAATTTAGACCTGCGTTTACAGTAAACAGTGGTTATATTGTTCCAGAATTTCTAAACCTCTAATTTCATTAGGCTTGTGTAATAAGTACTGGAATACAAACGACTTGAAATAATACTTTGCAAGTTTTCGATTTTTTGTAACGTGCCTATTTTGTGCTTTTCAGTTTGCAATCTTTCTACAGTTCTTTCTTTTGTGCGGTGTAATCGCACGTGTTTAGCTAGTATTACGGGACATAAAGTAATTCCATTTTCACACAGGTGTAGTGGCATTTCTTTTTTCCACAGCCGTCGAAAGATGAGATTCGAACTCACGTTCTCACAAAACAGAAATATCCTCTTCTCTGCGGCATAAAACAATGTGTAGAGTGTGCACTTTGTAATACCTACATAAAATAAATTTAAACGTTTAACGCGTTATAAGTTTCAGAAGTATAAACTAAATTATTGAGCTGATTGAAGAGTTTTGTTAATATCACCTACCACATTTTCACAGTTTGTTAAATTTTCAAACAATTGTTCATAAATGGTCGCGAGGATAATTTTTAGAGCTAAAATGCTGACATTGTTTCTATTGCAATTAACGATACTGGATACTATTGAGAAAAAAATCAGGTTTCTATGCATATTACTGCTCATTTATGCAAAAGCAAGATCAGTTTTACATATATAGTAGGTTTGAGAAGAAATGGTGAGCTGAATTTCAAGTGGTTTAATGAAGATAGATTTGCACACGATATCTGCGGACTCCCATCAGTTTCATTGTATTCATTATTTTACAGAACCATTGCGGATTGTACGAGAACATTTGTGCCGTTTCATAGCACCACTAACATGATAATTGTTTTATTAATTTAGTTACTGAAGTAACTGTTTCTCTGCTCGTTTCAGCTACATTGAGCAGACGTATCGGAACCACTACAAAGGGTAACTTTACAATCACATTTGGGTTGGCGGTATCTGAAGTATTATCGTTCTACTCTTTTGATACCAGCTGTTTTGAGACATATACGTCTCAGGGTTGATGTGTTATAATAAAGTATTTGGTATAAAATTACTCTTCCTCACATGGAGGCAATTTTAATTCTTTTACTAAAGAGTTGATGCATTTTCATACATTTCTAGACACTGAAAACTGTTTTACATTAATGCCACTCTTTAATTATCCGTTAGTTTATCCACAATAGTTCATGGTTTCTAATACTTTTTTCAAAATTTTTACAACGTATTGGCATTTCAGAGCTAATTTTTATATTATGCTAAATGCTTCAGACTAAAAATAACATATTTCCGCTCTTGGAACAATGTTTTTAAAAAGTAGTTTACATTGCATTCCTATTTATTACCAAAGTTATTTCTCGTAGAATTTTACACCCATTTTGAGATTCCAGATTCTATTCTCAATTAAAATTTGTAAATGATTCAGTCCTCTGTTTTACTCGAATAAGCGAATAATATTGTAAATATGTATAATGGAATTGAGTAATATTGAACTTTTATAATTATATATCATTGAAATTCGTGGTTCACGAATCTCAAATTCTTACGAAAACATTATTTCTTCGTTTTAAGTCTGTTACTACTAAGTTTTAAAACTTCAAATATAAATTTATTGTAGCATGGAAATAACTCTATATTCCAAAATTAAAACGTGTTCTTTGCGTTTTGTAGTATGTTGTTGCGACGTTTCGTTCACTAAGTGAAGGAAAACATCTGAATGTATAAAACGTTGACAGAGTGCATTTTCCATGATTGCGACTCGACATTTATTTTCTTGTTAGCTGTGAGGCGAGCGCTATCTCTGGACTGTTTAGTGTTTTGACGTCACCGGTGGCGATGTGGACAGCAGCACGTCAGCCCTGGTTGCGAAGTGACTCGGAAAAGACGTACAAAAGGAATGGAAGAAGGAAGAAACCAATGAAGGAGAAAGAGGAAACGCTCACAAATTGCGAAAGGAAATGATATACGAGATATTTAGAAGATAACGTCAAAGAACGTAAATATACAGGGAAAGAGACTGAGTTCGCAAACATATGCTAAAAAGGATAATTCATTTATTCTCTTTGTTTTTGGTGCTTCTGCAAACTACAGCTCATATGTTCATTACTTCCCTCATTGTAGTGCATGTTATGTCCTGAGATGCGGTAATGTTTCCCCCCCCCCCCACTGCAACGTGAAATCCGATGCCGACCCACACGTGGCTTTGCAGAATTCCTCCTCCAAATATCTCCCCCAGCGGGCCACCGCCCCAGATGGCCCAGAGAGCTGTAAGAACTCGCAGGTGTGACAATGTGGTCCAGGGGCTTGCAACTCTCCAACGAAACAGAGAACAAAGCTCGAGGGTGCTACTCTAGGAAGCGCTAGTGTCGCCTCCTAGAGTAGTATATATAGTTCGTATATAATAATAATAATAATAATAATAATAATAATAATAATATATCGATATTGTTAATATATCGATAAGGTTTTCCTTATCGGTATATCAATACCCAATACCCACAACATATCGCGAAAATATCAAGAGAAGATCCAGAAGTATACCGATCTCGCCCATGAAGTCGCAACTCAGTGGAACTTCAGTAAAGTGCCAACTGTGCCTATAATAATATCAGCTACAGGAGTGATCCCGAAAATGACACTTCGGGCACTGGAGTGTCTTCACTTGGATGCCAAGAATGTATATAATATGCAAAAGTCAGTAATTTTGAATACATGCCGTATTGTCGGAAGCCATCGGAACCTTCAGTAAAGCGACCACACACCTGGTCATCATTCCTGTGTGTGGTTAATAATAATAATAATAATAATAATAATAATAATAATAATAATAATAATAACCTTTAATAATGGCGAAGCTGGGGCCATAGGGCCTGCTTTTCCGGCTATCGACTGAAGGCTTAAGATCCGCTCGGGGGCCAGCCCAAGAGAGCGCGGAGTCGGGCTAGCCTGCGCGCGGGCCGGAGCGGGGCGGGGCGGGGCGGGCGGGGCGGAGCAGGGGCGCGGAGCGGGGCGGGGCGGGAGCCGGGGCGGAGGGGCGGGGCGGGCGGGGAGGGGCGCCGGGGGCGGGGGCGGGGCGGGAGGCGGCGGGGCGGGGGGCGGGGGTGGGGCGGGGCGGGGCGGGGAGAGTTAAAGGGGGGGGGAGGCGGCAGGTGTCGCGTAGAGCGGGCGCTAATGAGAAGAGGCGACAACATCCAGAGCCCGTCTCGGAGACGACGGTCCTCCACAGCCGCCTGCCCACCCGGCTCCGTCCCAAGCGCAGCGGCCACGCGGCTGCTGTTTGGGTGCGCTCTCGCCCCTGCAACTCTCAAATCAGTGGGAAGGGCGGCATTCGAAAGTTTCCCTCCCTTAGTGGTATTACGAAGATTTATGAGAATGTTTATTTTTCATTTAAAAAATTATCTTTTAGTGTGTTGTGTAATATATATATATATATATAATTAATATATATATATATAGAGAGAGAGAGAGAGAGAGAGAGAGAGAGAGATAGACAAAATTGAATGGGTGAAAACCAGATTGTTATAAGAAACATTTTATAAAATCTAAGATAAAACGGTTTATTTTAGGCTATATTTCAGTGGCAATGTATTTTCGTGATTTTATTGAACATTTGAAATGCGGGGGTTTTAATGATCAAACAATGCACCACAACTTTACAGTGATATTGACTAAAATGAACTGATTTCTCAGAATTTATAGAATGGCACTTATATCGTTTTGGTTTTGACCCATTCATTTTTATGCTTCAAAATTAGAAAACTACCCATTTTTAATGACTTTTTTTGCGTTTTGGGTGATTTTGTCTAATAAGTAATTTTTTATCTTTTCCAACATTTTAAACGCATTTTCCGCTGATTTAATCTATTTTAATATCATGTTAATGGTTCTTCCTTCAGTTAATATTTACGAGATGCAACAAATGTTCCCCACAAACTTCCTCACAAGCCTATTCGATTTCTATATTGTAATGTGAGCCGTTGTGAGTACTATGTTGTCTAAGATTCTTCGTCATTGTCTGTTCGGTCGATTTCACGTTAAGTAAAGGTAGAGATTTTCTTGTAAAGAACACTCCAAACCAAGAGTTTGCAAGCTGAAAGAAATGTCTAATGTAAGTTTGAAGGCGGTTGAGTTTAATATGAAATCCAGAAACCATATTACAAATGCTTAACACACATACGCATAGTCCTGTATATTTATGTATAGAACAGATGTGGCGAAAGGTCATCGAAACAAAAGACGGAAATAAACGGGCAGGCTCTCGCACTGCCTAATTCCGCAAACCGCGCGCCCATCCGGCGCCTAAACACTATCGCTTTACGTCGGTCGGCGTTCGGAGGACGCGAGGAGAGGCTGTCAGGCCGCGCGCGGGTAGGCGCCGGCCGCTATTAATGGCGATGAGCCGGCGTTCCTGCGGGCCCGATATCATTTGGGATGACTCGATCGCCAGCGCTGCGCCGGCCCCAATAAGCTGCGTGCGACCGGGGGGGGGGGGCGTGGCGGAAGAGCTGGCGGCCACACGGGGCGGAATTCTCGGCCGCCGTGGGGGGGGGGGGCGATACCTTCGCACCTTTGCAACGGGGCACGGCGCAGTGGAAAACGCCTCGGGTGCAAGCGGACCGAAATAATTTATTTCCCATTTCTTGTAAAACCGCGTTTTCGTATCCTTTTGGTTGACTGATTTTATATATTGTGTTTCCGGACGCGTCGAATGGAATGGATGTTTATCTCGTAAGTGTAGTGCGCGTTAAATTGTTTGAAATATGCTCCAGATGCAAGCGGACAAAAATAGTTCGCTTCCCTCTTCTTGGAAAATCGTTTTTTCTTATGCTTTTGATTGATTGATTTTATATATTGCGTTTCCGGCAGCTTCAAACCAAATTGTTGTTTATCCCGTAAGTGAGGTGCACGTTAAATTGACTTGAAAATGCTCCAGATGCAAGAGGATAAACGTTTTCCTCACCCTTTTCTTAGAAAATCGTTTTTCTTTTATCCTTTTGATTGATTGATATTTATATAGTGTGTTTCCGGGCTCTTCAAATGTAATGGACGTTTACGCTCTAAGTGTAGTGCACGTTAAATTATCTGGAAAATGCTCCAGATGCAAGTGGACTAAATTCAGTATTTCCCTTTTCTTGTGAGAGCGTTTTATATTCTTTTGGTTCATTAATTTTATACTTGGTTTTTCCATGCGCGTCAAACGAAATTAAATATTATACAAATATATAAAATGCTGCATCATTGCTTTACAGCGTTACGTACTTCAAACGTAAAAAAATTACAAAACGTTAAAACAAAGAAAACACTAACCCACATGCCACTGTTGCAAAAATGCAAAAGACACAGCATTAAAAAGGAGACACTGAACATTGTGGAAGATAGCTCAAAAAAACATTAAACTTTGTGTTTATCTCAGCTATACAATACCTGTAAGATTCAATACTAAAAGAATATTTTTCATGGAGTCGGTAGAATTTAACTTATACAAAATAATTACACATCATAAGGGGTCTTATCCCTCATTGCAACGAATCAACTCCACGTCCCGATATCAGTGAATAAAAACGAAGAAAGAGAGACGGGAACAAAGACATTTTGTTTCGTAATTTGAAGGAGAATTGTGCGTTTTAATTGATTAAAAAGGTATTTTAACGTAACATATGAATAAAATCATGCTTTGGATAGGCTCAAGGATGTTTTATATTAATCTCCTGGTCCGAAGAAGGCGGCCTTGTCATGAAGTTGGACACGCGTAGAGAAGCGTCAATTTGCCTTAAACGTTTGAGGTTATAAATACTCCACCATTTCGCTCGTAGGTGCGTACTCGCCAAGTTCTCGCAGAAGACAGCAATTTCTTCGCGTTCGTTACCTTGATTTGAAAGGGATTAATTTAATCACTCCAGCCTTCAAACGGTCTTCTCGGGGAGATTTCTCTGAATCTGCTGAGACTATCTCGGTGTGCAACCTGTCCGCGAACGTCGCGTGCTGAGTCAGGGGTCGACGGGGGCGCCAAGCGGCGTGGCGCGGCGTGGCGTGGCGTGGCGCGGCGTCGCTAACGGGCTCGTCCGCCTTTGCAGATGACCACACGCCGCGATTGTTTCACGCCCACCGCCTGCCTCTGCACTACTCTTCCTTTGGTTGGCAAACTTAATACAGCCTACAACACCAGTTACCAAAAGCTGAGGGGCTTATTCGACGGAAAATATCTCAGCCCCCCCGTCCCACATGTCACAGAAGAATTGATCACATCTCCATACATTCATGAATCACATTAGCTCATTGAGTACTGCCGATTGATTATGCATATTTCATCATACTGGAATCAGTTACTCAGCAATTTATATCAGTCAGTCTCATCAGTTTGTTCAATCGTGAATATTCCCTAATTGATGGAATCCTAGTTGATTTGTGCCTCGCCTCAGCAGCAGCAGCAGCAGCAGCGAAGAAGAAAGAAGAGAAGAAGAAGAGAAAAGACGAAGAAGAAGAAGAAACATGAGGCGAGGAAGGGAAGAGAAGAAGAAGAGCAAATAAATAATAATAATATAATAAAATACATAATAATAATAATCATAATAATTAATAATATAAATAGATAGCATACGAAGTAAGGAAAAAGCAAGGAGTAATGTACGGAGGTGGACATCTCGCCGTGACAATTCGGAGTGATCATTCGCTAACGCGTAGCAGCAGACGTGTTTACGCTGGCGGGCGGGGGGGGGGGGCTGCGGCTGACGAGCGCAGTGGCGAGCGGT
>BOPP01000233.1:140690-163561 GCA_017312745.1 Gryllus bimaculatus | reverse complement strand
GGCGGTGGCGGTGGCGATGGCGGTGGCGGTGGCGATGGCGAAGGCGAAGGCGGTGGCGGTGGACGTGGTGGAGTTGGCAGTGGAGTTCGAAGTAGAAGCAACGCTAAAGGTGGCGTCGCTGACTAGATTGTTTATTTTGTGTTTCAACTGCTACGGTCATTAGTCCCGTAAGTGTAGTGCATTCCCCCCTCGGGAGGCGGCGGTGATTTTCCCCCGCTAGATGATGGGATTTGGCGCCGACCTACATGTCGGCTAGCGGAGTTTTTTTCAACCAGGCATCTCAGTGAGGCATCGCCCAAGTTATAAGTTCTAAATTGGTCTCCCGACAAGCGTATAATACAATAAAGTGCGGCGATGGTGTAACGGTTAGCGAATCGGACAGTTATACGCAAGTTGGCGGGTTCAAACCCGATCGTGGATTATTAAGGGCGAAAAAAATCATCGTACGCTTTCCTTCGGAGTGGAAGTAAATCCGGCTGTCCCATGTTAGTAGATTTATTTGCATGTAAAAGATCCTCAAGCCTAAATGACACCTAATCGCCCAAGAAATACCTCCTTTCTTCGTTAGTGGGCGAAAGGAGCATAGTGAAATTTGTGAGGTCAGACGGAAGAGTGGGACTAATGACCCGAGTCCCGCCACGTAAAATAAGGTTTCAATTGAATTCATAAAGTGTGTGTGGGTGTGTAATTAAGGGCTGAGAAAAGTAAAAGAAGGAAGAGGCGCGATTCGTGGCTCGTTCGTGAGGGAACTGCTCCGACATTCACCTGGTATTGATGGGATAAACTATTCGTAAAACTACTCAGTGCAGCCAGCCGGCCGCTAGAATTCTCCCCCAGACCGCGGCTGGGCGCTGACTAGATGTGGCTGTGGCAGAATCGGTGGTGGAGATGGAGGAAGACTCCGCATCGGCGGCGTGGATTGTGGAGGTGAAAATAGTGACGGCGACAGCGCATATGGAAAAAGAAGGCGTAGAAATTATGTTCACGCCTCGGTTAGCGGGACAGCCTTGGCGTGTGGCTGATAACGCTTGCCGGAACGTGTCGAGATGCGGTCGAGACCAAGACAAATTATACGCTGCGATGGCGGTGTCACTAATGGTTGCTATGGTGCTATTGCTTTTGTTGGGATACCAAACGTAATCCTTCGCATGTACTTGTTAAACAGTTTACATGTAATTTGAACTGTTTCCTGGTCATCAAATACTGTAACTTTTTCTCCGGTATTTCTACATTTTCTTTCCGTTTTCTTCACATTTTCTTTCCGTTTTCTTCACATTTTACTGCTTTGAATGAGAAGATTTACAAATTTTGATTTTAACATTAAGTCTCTTTCCGCAGAACAACTAAAACTAGTCGTGCTACAAAATGCCACAGGACTTTGTTTTATTTCTAATGGTTATACACTTTAATAATAATAATAATAATAGTAATAATAGTAATAATAGTAATAATAATAATAATAATAATAATAATATGAATATTTCAATCATTGGCAAAACTCTCTTCGTGAAGGTGAAACAGAGAAGCATGAGATACCGCACACAATTTCCTATTGTCTTCTAAGATTTATTTCGAAAGAAAAATCGACCTCTGGACAAACGTCGTATCTACAATTCTTAAAAGCGTACTTTTGAATAACCTTCAATATAATTTGTTGTTTTTGAGACAATACTCCAAAGCCTATTCAATTTTAAATACTTTACCCATCGCACCCAAAAATGAACAATTTCCTTACAAAGCACGAAGTATACAATGAAAAATATTGGATGGATTTGGAAAGCATTTCAATAATTGCGATGATTTACTTGCATTGTTGTAATATTGGTTTTAGATTTGTTGTAATGACCGAGAAAGTTATTTTCACGTTCTTCTAATTTTTTGAATCTCTAATTGTTGTCTAAATGAGACATATGAATACAAGAGAAATTCCGTACCATTTGAGAAAAAATCGGAATTGTTTGGGGGAAAATACTTGTCCTTTACTTAAAACGAAAAAAATGATATCGCTTAAACTTTAAAACTTGTAGGTTTTCGAGAAACTTTATTCAATTCTCTGTTTTTCGAAAAAAGTTTCTTTTTATACAAAAGTGTAATGAATAACAGGTGTACTATTTTACTATTTAAACAAAAAGTGTAAAGAAACAAATTGGAGCGATATTGAAGAAAATCTTGCTTAGGTTCTTGTAGAAAGATGTGATGATTTGTTTAATATTTACGCTAAATATTACTAGTTTGTAAGAAGTGTCCCCAGAATTCAGAAGATGCTAGAGGAAGCAAATTGCATAAAAAACGTGTTGTTCAAGGGAAAGTCTTGGAGAGGAAAACATCTGTGAAATAAGAAATGTACCATATATGCTATCAAATAGCAACAATGTAAGCATATATATATATAAATAAAATTACTCCACGGATACTTAACTACTCACGTACCTCAAAAATGCTGTGGGATTCGCGGGCAGTATTTGTTAAAGGTACTTGAATTTCAAATACCGCAAAGATTTTTTAGACATAATGAGACACTATATAAAATGTGGCACATTAATGCTCATCACTTACAGCCTTCATTCTTTTGCTAGTCCCCATCAGCGCCAGAAATACGCCAGACAATACCCAGGAAACAGGTCTGCGATCAGACAACGACCGGCAAACTGAATAGAGGCAGTCAATAGCTACCCGCGATATGTGGAGCGCATTAATAATACACATGCGGATATCGGCGGCGATCCGCGCCAAGAAGAGCCTATCCTTCCGGCACAGGCCCCGCCCCTTTCACCGTAGTTTCGACCGGGTAATACGCCGCCTTCGCGAGTCTGCGGTCGCCAAAGAGACGACCGCCCCGCGTATCGACGCGTGTACAGGCGCGGCGCAAAGCCGTGTGATCTAATTAAAATTAGCAGCGAAACTCCGAGAGATGTGTTCGTCACCGTCGGAAATAAAGGTCTCTTTGTGGCGGGATTTCTCGCCGTCGATGTGCGCCGGCCTGTAACGGGTCGCCGTGGGATCTTTGACCTTGATTTGAGTCAATTGCGCATACGCGCTCGATCCAGATTTCTACGCGGTGCCGGCCGCCGCATTCCTCAGCCCGAGCGGCGGCGTCGCGACGCCTCCGACTTGCAGGCGCGGCGCCGCATTGTCATCAGATGGCGCCAATTTGGCGCGGATCTCGGCTCGTTACGCGCGCCCCCGGCTGGCCGGCCAGCGGTCGGCGGCCCGCTGGCGAAAATTTGAGCGACTTAGCGCGCGGGGCCGTCTTTCAACGCGCGGGTCGGCGCGCCGTCACCGCCGCCGCGAGCGGGTATATAACAATGCGCGTCGTGGGACACAAGGCGCGAGCTTTCTGAGGAATAACGGAGAAAGCCGTTAAATGACGACGATTCGCGGTGATTGTCCCCTCTTCTCTATCTTCGTCTCCGGAGCGCGCTCGCGCCCGGCTGTCGGCTCGCGCGGCTATTTTCGCGCGTTTTTTTTTCTTCCTCTCCCGCGCGCGCTCAAAGAGATGATCCATTTCCCGGCCGACCGTTGGCATCGTTCCGTTACGCAAACTAGCCCGGAAACGAACGCGCTTCCGCCGACGAAACCCGGCTATGTCTCGATGCTTCGGCTTCGCGTCGACCCTCTACAACGAAAATTTATTCTGGAGATTTAACGACTAGATAAATATTCCGGGAGGCAGCGTAAGAAATTCAGATTAATACCGCGGGTTCAGGGCCTCGATCTATATGCATACCCTGTCCGAAACCCAGGTTTGCTCTCCCCAGGTGAGAGTTTTAAGATTCGAAGGATATTTTACGACCGAGGTCGTGAATACGTAAGCGCGTCCCAGGCCGCTGAGGCGAGCGGCCGAAGGTGCATGGAGTTTGCACCGCGCTTGCATTTCCTTTACGGTCCGCACCGAGCGTAAATTGCGTCGTCGGCCGCTCTTTACTATGCACATATGTTATGGCGTCCCCAACTTGGCTCTACACTGGGAATGCATTGAAGGGGGGGGGCGGGGAGGGGGGGGCAACCTGCTAGGTGATACGTTTTGCATGAGCGGGAATTTGATGTGCCGCCTCGAGTACTAGGTTCGACAGTTCATGACAGTGCATAATGGAACAGGCATCTGAGTCGATAAGGCAGACTACAAGAGGTGCGGGAGCTCGGAGTATAGTTGGCTAGATTGATTGTACAAATCACTTTTCGAAGTATTTTCTGAGGTCAGTTATTGCTATTTTGGGATTTCATGAAATATTCTCGTAGCAATTGATATCTTGAGTCGCATCAATAACTAATTATATGTAAGTTGAAAAAAACAACTTCAAAATATGACTACAACTTGCGAATTATTTTCAAATTGCCGAAATGTGCAACTCATACGATTTGCGTGAGGTTAATATTTCACCATTTGTTAATAATTATTTCGTCATTTTATTCCAAAACTTAAAATCTTTGAGAATGTGAAAATGGAAGACGTAATTAATACCGAAACATATGTTAAGCATTAAGTTAGTTTGAAATGGTCATTTTAAAAATCGTATAAAACCGTGTAGTGTTTTTAAATTTTCAAATACTTGTGGTGTGTTAGAAGGCTGGTGCTGATCCAACATTTTCAGTTTTCAGCCCTTTTTTGTGCCAAGCGTGTAAAATACTGATTGTAAGCAACATTATCTGCAACGTCATTAATAAACCAGTCCATTAATCAACTTGAAAGGAGAATTTTCAGTTTTCCGTGATTTATTTAACCACGAATATGTCATTGTTTCTCTCTACCTTCGGTATTGTAATACCTACGGGAATCGTAATACGTAATTTGAATTATTAATAGACCTGTCAAATAACTTTTTGAATGCCCCGAAACTGTGCAAAAATACCGGCAAAGAATCAGGAGTGTTTTCAAAATTGTGTTAATATTAAGAGAATCACAATGGATTAAAAATCAAAAATCTCATAAACAGGGGATATAAAATTTGAGCAATTATTTTAAACAGATATTATAGTTATTTTTACTTAATTTTATAGCTTCACTATTTTTAAACTTATATTTATTTTTTGTCAAACATTGCATCGGAATTTTTAAAAAAATCATGAACGTTTTATATAAGCACGAAAAGGAATTCACTGGAGCAATCGAGATGAAGACCCAAGTTACGATGTAAATAGTAATAAGAAAATGCAAAGTGTATCTCCTACAAATCCATTTTTTCGTGATTACATTTTCCAACAAGTGGATTACTTTTCGTCATATCATGTTCTTCATTGATTCTTCCTTCTGTACAAGTTCCGTTATTATTTATGGTACAGAGCTATACCCGAAATTTGAGGTTCACGTCTAAATATTGAGAAACCGGACATAATTTGTTGTGGAAGTGTATATAAAAAATGGAGAATTTATCTCTCTTCTTGCTAATAGGAATAATTTGAGGTTTTAATAGAGAGACTGTAACAAGTATGAAACAGAAATCACGCTCCTCCTTTGAAGATATTTCGGGGTTGTGTTGCCTACGGGGGAGGATTGTGGAATACGATCATAATCTCGAGTCCCGGCACTGCATCACATAGCCTCCATGTCCAGTTTGATTCTAGACGTAAAAGTAGCTTCACTATGCGCACATTTTGTTTAACTCTCCTGTTGCTTGTAAAGAGCGATTTTTCTTTAGAATAGGATAAAGTAATATAGTTCGCTAAACAAGTGAGCATCACGTGTAATTCAGAGAAATATCCCTCCACCGCGCCTTCGAAGTGTTTCTTTACGGTTTCTCGCGAAGACATCAGTATTCAGATATCTGAGTTTCGCTTAGGTACATTCACGTACGCGAGTCTAGTGGTAAGAGTAGAGGAAAGGGTGAGCTAGTATTTTGTTAGCAATGCAGAAAATCAAACCTGGAGTTCGTTTACCGTTTATCGTTCTATAACTCGGGAACGAAAATGTCTAGTTTTTCAAATGTTGCTAATCTCGCTTTCTTAAATTGTATTTTTTATTTATTTATCTTTAACTTTTACTCATCTTCTAACTATTTATTGTAAAAATAATGGGAAATGACTCTGGAACTCAAAAAAACGTACGCAGATGATATTCTCTCTCATACGCCACATAGAGTTTTTACTGTTTTTTGACACACTGAATCTAAATCTAAATCTAAAATGTTATTACATTTAAGCATATAACCCTGCTAATTTGGCTCATCGCCATAAAAATGTTCCCAAACCGAGACACGAAGTCACGACCATGCAATCGGAAAACAAGATAAGAAATTATTTTGAAAACCTACGCCGCTGAAGTTCAATCTTACGTGGAATTGGGTTGAAACCATATTTCGTGAATTTCCGATTATCAAAAAAAATTCAATAAAAATGCATGCGTTATATTTTATCAACAAACTGCCCGATTATTTTCGCACGCGATATCGTCGGCTTTCTTTTTTTCCCACTTGGACCCCAAACTAGGAAATTGTGAGCGGGTTGTTTGTGGAGCCGCGAGCGGTGTGTGCATCGAAGAGAAATCGTCCCCCAGGGGCGCTCTGGGCCGGGCCGGGCCGGGCCGGGGCTGCCCGGGGGCAGCCGGGCGGAATGCAACGGCGCGGTGCGGTGGAGGCTGGCAGCGGCCGCCCAGCGGGCAGGAGCCCGTGAGCCAGCGCGCTCGCAGGGCTGATGGACAGGCAACGGGACGTAGCGCCGCCCCTGCCGCCGCCGCCGCCGCTCCGACGCCACCGTACCGCCACCGCCACGCACGCCGCCGCGCCGCCGCCTCCGACGCACGCCACCGCCACCGCCGGAACGTTTTTGTCGTGGTGGGCGCGGGGAGGCGGCCCAGGTGCGCCAGCGCAGGTAGGGCGCTGCGGTGCGCTGCGCTGCTCAGACGCGGCTGAGCGTACGGCAGGGCGCGCGGGCCCCTTCGGAGGCTGTCGCCGCTGCGCTGCCCTGACAACGATAGCTCTCCACCCCCCGCTTCGCCGGTGTTGGACGCACTTCATTTCCACTCAAACCCCACTCGCAACTCCTGCACTTCTGCAGTTCCCTCAGGCTACCTCACAGGCGATTGCAATTGAATTAGTCAAACTTCTTCCCAACTCGTGCACTTCCACTGTTTTATAATTGCTCCAGGCTGCCTTAAAGTCGATTGCAAGTGAATACGACAAATCTCTTCGCAACTCACGCACTAACTCCGTTTGATAATACCCTCAGGCTGCCTCATAATCGATTGCAATTAAATATGTCAAAATTCCTCGCAACTCGTGCACTCCCACCGTTCTGCAATTCCTTCAGACTGCCTCAAAGACGATTGAAATTGACAACGTGAAACCTCTTTCCAACTCGTGCACTTCCACAGTTTTATAACTGCCTCAGGCTGTCTCACGTTCTATTGCAATTGCAATTGTCAAAACTCCTCGCAACTCATGAATTTCATCTGTTCTATAACTTCCTCAGGATGCCATAAAGTCCATTGCAATTGAACATGTCAAAACTCCTCGCAACTCGTGAACTTTCACCGCTCTGCAGTTCCCTCAGGTTGCCTCAAAGTCGAGTGCAATTGAATACGTGAAAACTCCTCGCAACTCGTGCACTTCCACCGTTCTGCAGTTCCCTCAGGCCTCAGTTGATTGCAATTGAGTATGTCAAGGTGCTCTAGGTGACCATACACCCGTGAGCATTGATAGCGGTTCTCGTTATCGTGTTGTAAAAATGTTGCTAGCTCTACCTGCTCCGTTGTATCCGCAATGGAACATGTAGCGGTGCCGACAGATTTGTTGCAGGCAAATTTGCAACAGATAAGCCAAGTTTGGAAGCTCCGCTGGCTTTACATGTGGCACTTACGCGTCGTAAATAGTCTCTGTTCTAAACGATACTCTAGTTGCTAATAACGGCAAAAAACAATAAATCTGCACGAAATCCCTAGCATGGCTTCAGAACAGAACTTACTTTTTCCTCCTTTGGATATAATTTACTGCTTCTCGCAAATAATTATATAAAAGTAATTACGAGGCGAAGTTTTGTCATATACCTCAGTCATATACCACATATATTCAATTCAGCATTGCGGCTATTTTCAACTCCACGTTTAATTCACGTTTTTTCGCCCGTATTGCAGGAATTTTCATTGCTACAAAGCACTGAATTTCAAATATTAAAAATATAATGTCTCAGCTCAAATATTTTCACTGCATACTGTGTACTGATATTTGAAACTGTATACTGTAGTGTTAATGAGGATGAACGTAAAAATGCATTCATATTATTCACCATTGTAGGCTTTCACGGCCGGAGTCAATATTCTTCATGTCTTCCGGGCTGATGGGCCGTGGTCCAATTGGCTCTGAGATGCCAAACGAGCCGTCTGTCATCAGTCGCCAGTCAGCCACCGTCCCGGACACTTTGCCCGAGACCTCGCCACTGAAGATGCCCACCGCAGTCGCAGGCGAAACGTTTGGCATCTCAGAGCCAATTGGACCACGGCCCATCAGCCCGGAAGACATGAAGAATACATTCATATTATTGTTAAAAATTAATGTAAGGAAATAATCTCCCAAGATTTTTTAAATTCAAGAGACCCACTTAACAGAAACATTTAGATCTATATTTTATTCCGTGATGTTGCCTACATATACGCTATTTGTTTATCATGCAAATGTTTGTTAAATATTTGGGATAAACCATCACACTTGCTTGCAATCCAATAAGCATTGTATCTGAAGCGGTAAATACAAACTTTTGGAGAGATACTACTACTTTGTATGCAGCAAGAAGTTGGAAGGCTTTTAGAACGAAAAATCTCAATTCAATGATAATTCGCTACTGTTTTTAAAAGCAAAAAGTGTGTCTTTAATATACAGAATTGCATTTTCTATGACACTACACATTCATTTTTAAGGTATGATGGCTGAAATTATCGCCTACGAGAATAGCTTCTCAAAACTTTCTATCATCTGAAACGTTTCATTGAGCTTTCTCCATAGAAAGCATGAAAGCAGGTGAATTAGTGACTCATTTCTATTTAGTTATTGTTTATACTAATGCATTAAAATTCATAAGATTATTTTCTTTCAATTTCAGAGCCGGATTCATCTCAAAATAGAAACTTGTTTAGAGTGACTCTCCATGTCGCAAAAAGAGCCAAATTGTTCGTATATACGTATATCGCCAGAGTCGTCTAAAATATGAACTATTTTAAACGAGATGTGCGTTACGAAGTCACTAATTTTGCCCCACCTCTTGCATCATCTGTGCGGAGTAACGACCTTCCGGATCCAGAGCGAAATTCCTTCAACAGTCGGGGTGTCCCTGCAACAAAAACCAACCACCTCTTTGTGAGTCACGAGATGGGTCCGTGTGAACCGGTTGTGCTCTTCCTGTGGTTCTAGGTCCATTCCACACAAAAAAAAGTGGACTCTGCTGTCTGTTGACACTTTTTTATTATTCTTCCCACCGAAACAACTGGAATGTCTTGAGGTTGCAAAGAAGAGAAATTGTGCATTCAAAAGACAAGTAATTTTTAATTTAATATAGCCAATTTTGGAAGATATGAAGTAGCTCTTATTATTTTCATTCATGCACGAATTACCAAATATTTATGAAATTTGGGGAAATGCTAATAAAATTGTTTCTCAGAAAACAATGAAAGCGATTATTTTTTACAAACAAATGACAGCAATGTGGCTTGTGAATAAAACTGACATGAGTTGAAAGATAAGCTCTTTTTCTAAGGTTTTCTTCTTTTTAAAGGTTGTTATTACTGTTATTACGTTTTCCCGCTCACCACTTGCTAAAACATAAGCAAATCGCAATCTCACAAAACTTCCATAAAATTCGAACGTCGACACATTAAATGAATGTGCTTAGACATATTAGTTATCAACATGACAGTAACCATATACAATTTCTTGAATATGATTTAAAACTGGCGTGTGATCAGTATACCTTTCCACTATGAATGCCGGTCCTTTTCAAAATAAGACCACGAGAACATAACAATTACGAAATTTTTGAATCAATAATTAGTTCAAAATATCTCTTTACGATCACAGAAATGCCTGTAAAATCAATAAAAACCTTTATTATTCCTTGTTAAATTCTTTGCAGAACGTAGTTATGTAGAACGTAGATCCACCGCGATTCATTTTTTTATCTTACTATTTCTTCATACCATGAAGTATCCATGTCGAAAAGACAGCGTACAAGTAGGAGTTTTCCAAATCTCGACGCGCCGGTCGCATCTCAGGGAAAAACTTTCCTCCCCGAAAAGAGGACACTCCGCATAGAAGCGAGTTTGTTTTCGCCGCCCATCGCCCGCCTGCGTGGGCGGGGCGGGGCGGCCTCGCCCGATACGCGGGCGATAAGGCGGCGGAGGCGCGAGTGGGCGGACGCGCGGCTCTCCCCCCACCCCCCACCCCACCGCATTAGCTCGACCGGCGCTCCGCCCCCCCCCCGCCCCCGCCAAGGGCGCGCGCCGTCTACCTGGCCGCCGGCGCACCCACGGCGGCGCCGGAACGTCTACAAGCCCAGCCGCACCCTCCACCCCAACCCGCCCCTCCAACCCTCCCGCCGGTACCTGCGACTCACCCTTCGCCCCGGGGTGCTAACCGTCTGACCGCCGACTTGTCCCAGCCGCTTCGTCCTCCCGGTTCTCCGCTGGACACCGCCGTCTCGCGCATCAGAAAGATCTGGCGGCGACGCCCCCCCACCCTGCCCCCGCGGGGCGGGCGCTCAACGCGATTCGGCGGTGGCCGACGCAAGACCGCCCCCCTCCCCCTAACGTGCCGGCGGATGAGTGTTTGGGGGAAAAACTGGAAAACTGGATGATCCCTTGCAAAAGTGACACCTGACACGGTCGTTGGCGAAGAAAGACGGCGGGGTTGGGGGCGGGGCCGGGGGCGGTGGGGCAGCGCAATTAACGACGGGCTGCTGGCCCGGGGGGCAGTCATGCGGGACAGAGCTCAGTTTCAACGCGGTTGAAGTTTGCGAAATAAATGAGGAGTTGAAACCGCACTCGTTAAGCAAGCGACGAATAACCGTTCTTTTGAAATCCTGGAGGTAAAAAAAATGGAATATCTTTCAAACTTAGGAGACCTTCCCATAAACACTTTGTGAAATTCTCTTTTGGACGGTAATATTCTGTTTTGGTACTCCGTACTAGATAATTGTAGACATATTTCTATAATATTAATTAAATAACATTTTCAGTCAAAAAGATACTGGAATCCTTTCATTTAATAAATACATTTTTAATTTAATTTATTTTTCCCAAATATGCCTCAATTTCCGGCAAGACTACTATAAAAATATCTATCTTTTCCCTATCAAATTCTAATGTTAAATGTCTTAAGCCGACATCAACATTGAACAGATTTGATTGTTCGAATGCAGTCATTGATTAAATATTTGAAACTAAATATGTTACTATCAGCTTCATGATACTAAATTATTATTCAATTTCTATGACTGCAAAAATTTTATGTTAACAGAAATAATGGTTCTTCAAAAACGTTTAGTTCTTTGAGCTTCAAACACGTAGTTTGTGTCCGGTGCGAGCCTTGCATACTACTGGGGATAATATGGGATAAGTCAGTGAAATTATGCATTTTAGCGTAATTTTTGTGTAAAGAAATAATACTAATTCATCATAACCTTCATGCGAATAAAAACATAAACATTTCTTTACTAGTCTTATCAACTCAATAAACAGACCCACCATCATAAGGCGCATCAAACAGACCTTGAACATTCGTTTCAGAAACGTATAATTTTCACGTGTATTTAATGAGAGCTAGACGAGCAAAATGTTATCTAGCATTTGTATAGTATTTGCTTATGTATTTGTATATGTATTTGGAAAGTCGAAATTCATTATTGCTCTAGCTCATTAAATGGAATATGTATAGCTATAGCCTTAGATATCGTACAAAATAGTTATATTTTCTTATCGTCCGTAATATTGATAAAGATAACCTAATTTTGAAAATATATGTATTTAGGGAGAAAATGGTAAACTTAAACTATCTTAAATATTCTTGAATACTAGCCATTGAAATTTTTGATACTTTGTAGAACTTTTTAAGCTGGCTTTTTGGACGAATTTGTTCACCTTTCCTATCTGTGAACAATTAACAAACTAAAATATGCATAAGCCCTATTATTATTTTATGGAATGAACGGACGAAGATAATTTATTTTTATTCAAAATTCTGGAAAAAATATCTTACCCCTTGAGTGATGCATTATTTACTTATTCAAAATTGACTTTCTAAATTCGTCTTTATTTTTGATGAGATGTTCTTAGGTGAAAACATGAAAGTTTTGTTTTGAGTGTTCCACATGTACTCCTTCACGCAACAGGAAATCATGTTGCATCAGCTCCCTTTTTAACAGATGAAAATGAGCTTTTTCAATTTCCAACACCAGGAAATAATATTTCATTAGTACATTCTATACGCATGTATGCTGGCATTTAATGAATGTATATTAACTAGATGTTCACGAAAAAACAGACAGAGAATGTTTTAATTTTCACACGTCCATCAAACTCTTCCTCCCACTGCACTCTCTCTTCCTCAGTTTCCAACTGCTACGCATTTTATTCGCACATTTTTCGTACGTTCATGTAAAGGCAACGACTGGAGACAACGATGCTGACTGACAGTGGAGGCAGCGACACTGACTTTGAGTTAAGTGACTTTGAGATAAGTCAGTATCGTGACGAACAGGCGACAAAATCTGAAGTGTAGCACAGTGGAAGGGAATGGGTTGAATGAATGATTATGTAAATAATGTAAATGAAGTATGAATGAAAAGTTAATAAAAAATGCATTTAACCAAGCCAATACGAAAACGATAGAGCATTAGTTAGTATTACGAACAAAAAAATATTGGTCCCTTTAAATTAGGTAAACCAAAGAGCATATATATTATTTGTTCAATTAGATTAAGTTCCATTTAAGATAGTTATTAAGAGAAGTCCCTCTCTAAATATACACATGCCGCAAGGCAATGGCTCAAGTTGTATCCGATTTATAAAATAAAGTACTCCAGGGGTGGGATTAAAAAAAGGGACAGGGACGCAAATATGTCTCCTCACCTCTCCTGGAGCCCCCCCCCTCTCGCTGTTGCATGCTGACATGGGAGCACTTCACACGAATTCAATCAATCCTCCACGCGGCTCACAAAAACAATCAGACTGTTAGGCGCTCGCCCCTCCAGCACATCGCTTCCTTGGCCTGGGGCCCCCAGCGCCTGCCGACCGCTCGACTGCTGCCTTCTCTCTGCCACCCCTCGGCCGCCGCTCCATCCGGCTGTCCTCACGTCGCATTTCTTTTTTATTTTAGGGCGTGTGTGTGTGTGTGTGTGTGTGAGAGAGAGAGAGAGAGAGAGAGAGAGAAAGAGAGAGAGAGATGGGAGAGAGGAAAGAGAAGAGTGTGAGTGTGTGTGAGAGAGAAAAGAGTGTGTAGTGTGCGTGTGTGTGTGTGTGAGAGAGTGAGAGTGAGAGAGAGAGAGAGAGGAGAGAGAAGAGTGTGTGAGAGAGGAAAGAGTGTGTAGTGTGTGTGTCTGTTTATTTTAGTGCGTGTGTGTGAGAGAGAGTGAGAGGACAGAGAAGAGTGTGTGTGTGAGAGAGAGAAGAGTGTGTAGTATGTGTGTTTTCATTTTAGTTCATATATGTGTGTGTGTGTGTGTGTGTGTGTGTGTGTGAGAGAGAGAGAGAGAGAGAGAGAGAAGAGTGTGTGGTGTGTGTGAGTGAGTGTTCCCCATCGTGACAGCTCTGTGGAAGCGATAGGTAATTAATGTGTGTAGGAAATACATTAATATATTCCCATGCTAGTATCTGGCAGCTTAAGTTGCTAGACGGAGGGTTTTTTCTTAATATAATATATTACCTAATATATTATATTAGGAAAACTATTATAATTTAAATCTAATATTGAAAATTTTAGCGATATATTCTTTGGCACATCGTACTTAAAACAAATATTATTCTTATTACAAACGATTCTTCAAACTGGCCATTCTAACAGCTAATTAGGAATATTGCCTTTTATACTTCACACAACATTCTTACTTTATTTACATAATTTTCATAACATTCATTCAAAACTGTTCTCTTATCCTTTTGGTCTCCCATGACACGCTACTAGTGTACTTCCTTGAATTGTCTGTTTTCATTTCTCACTTTCGCTGGTTATTCACATTTCCATTTGCTATATCATTAGTTTTCGCAGTTCTTGAATTGAATTGAACTGAATTGAATTTGCCTTATTTTACGTGGCGAGACTCGGGCCATGTTCTTCCATGAGGTATCATACCAATTATGATAGGTGTCTGTTGTTAATAACGTCTCCCGCGGTTTGAATGTTGCGCATTCCTCGCTGTGCTTCTCCGTCTTTACATCTCAAGGTCCATGTCACATTGCGTGCCTTTTGCATTCCCACTTCGTTTATAAAATTCCTTGTCTACCGCACGTCAGCCTTTCTTCACAGGGCACACAGCATGTTTCCGCGCCTTTATTGACATCCAACTTTAGTCCTTTTTCTGTCCCCACTTGTTCTCTTTTTTTTACCACGTCTCACATTTTCCACCTCAGGTGACCGCCAAAAACTCCGCCCTACTTTCCTTCCTCGCATCCTTTCACTGCTCCACACCCCTCCCAGCCGCTTTGAGCGGCCCGCGGGCGTTGCATGTCGTCTCCACGCCCCCCCCCCTCCGATCGCCGGCCCGTTCGTCTCGAAGCCCCCCTTCGTGCCCCCGGAGGGGCCCGCAATTTCCCGGCGGCGGCCTCCAGCGCTTCCCTTATATAATTTTTCAATTTACGAAAACAAGCGGGCGCGTTGCATGCGGCGATGGGATGCGTATGGGCGGGGCGGAGCGGGGGGGGGGAGAGAAAAACAGGACAATCGGCGCCCGCTGGCAATTAGTCGGCGGCGCGTTTGAGGCGGCGTCGCGGCGCCTTTGAAGCCGGGCAGGTGGCGCGCACGCGAGCGCGGGCAGACGCCGATCCCCGATGACGCTTCGGGCGATGCGACGCGACGCGACGCGACGCGACGCGACCCCGCCGCCGCCGTACAAGAGTGACGCAAAGCGACGCAAAGTGCGACGCAAAGAGCGACGCAAAGAGCGACGCAAAGCGAGACGCAAAGCAAGACGCAAAGCGAGACGCAAAGAGCGACGCAAAGCGACTCCTTCGCCGCTGCCGTGCAAGAGTGTCTGTCACGCCCGGATTTCAGCCGCGTGCGACGCGGCAGTAGACGCGTCGAAACGAATGCGCGATGTATGATGTCTTGTAATCTTTTGACGATGCAAAAAGTGGGTTAGGAAACTACGCATGTGGAGAAACCAAAATTTTATAAAATGTGAAAGGTATAAAAAATATCATATAAACAGGTCATGAAGTAAAAAAATGACGGGTCAATCGTAGAGAAAAAAAAGAGTCATGTATGTATTCTACTACACATGAATTAAATAAGAATTATAATTGAAGACTTAATAGAAGTAATAATCAAAATTGCACACAATTAACGAAATATGTCAAGATGGAATTTTTGTCAAAACCTCCAGAAATTCAAGGATTTACTAGCAAATTAAAGTATTTTTACAATTTATGCTTATAACATAAATATAATTTAAGGAAAATGCTATTTATCCTTGTAAAATAATACAACAGATATTTCGACGGAAAACATGATAGTTACCATTGGTCTTTGGCGTGTCTCACATGATAAGTAATGATATTTCTCGTCGTAAGGATCTTCGAAGGTTGCCATGAGCGCGGCGTGGGCTAGGTGTAGCACCAGAAGCGCAGGCGAAGCGAGTGCAGGGAGGTCCTGCGGCGACGGGCAACCGGTCTGCGGATCAGCAGAGGGCGGAGGGTGGCTGCCGGGCGAGAGGGCGGCAGATGGACGGGCGTCGGCGCACAGCTGCGGGGCCGCCTCCGCCTCCGCCGCCGCCGCCGCCTATCGTTCCAAAAAAAGCTTAACCAGCCTAAAATGTACTACAAAATACAAAAAAATATCAATGGTCAGTCAGATATTCAGAATATTTAAGATAGTTTAAATTTTACCATTTTGCTTCATAATACATATATTTTCAAAATTATTTTCACTTTATCCAATATTAGAGCGATAAGGAGAAATATACTGTTTGTGCGATATGGTAAGGCTCCAGCGTCATATAATCCCTTCAATGAGATAGTGCAATAACGAATTCTCACCCCCACGGATGAATCAACCACATTTAAGACAGATATTTAGAAATTTTGTAGACATTACGATATAAAGAAAGTCAGCGACGCAAATGAACCTTGTAACAGACGTTACGAGACAAGTTCTGACAAGTTATCTTCGCTGCATAACTGAGAACGGTGCGTTAAAATCTATAAAATAATATTTTGCACGCTTAGACAACGGAAGGTAAAGATTCGTTGGTTACAATCTACAAACTGAAACCTTCTCTACATTTTCGGAGACTTGGCCCTCTTCGAATACCTCACTGATTGCTCGGGTTTGCAGGAAGTGCATTAATTTCAATGATGTATGCTAAAATTAAATTGACACTTTTGTGCAATTTAACCCTTTAAACGCAGAAAGTAAGCAATTGAATATCTTCGATTTCTTTTTCTTAAGAGGTTTCTTAGGGCAGTAAATGAATATGTGCCATTTGTCTAAAAAAAACTAGGCACGACTGTAAGTCTTTTCTCTGTGAATAAAACTCTTAGAAATGTTAGATATTAGCCCCGAACACTAAACTAACCCGTTTTTATAAATTTTATTTCCAAAAATCTTGATATTTGGGAAGCAGTCTCTAGAAGGTAGAAATAAGATGGAGATGAGAAGTCATTAATTTATGTAGTATTACAAGAAATTTGTAATAGCTTCTTACACCGTTTATCAGTCTTTTAGAAATTTGCAATTTAAAGACGTTATTATATATTAATATTATATTATTATTATTTATTATTGTTGTTGTGTTAGTGTACTTATGGTGATTTATTGAAATAACGCACGATTCTGAACGTGTCCATTGCGAAGTAGGGTTCCAATATGAACCTATTTTTAATTTTTTATCAAAGGATTACGAATAACGGATGTTCATACGGCCGGTTAACGACAATTGTCTAAATTGTATTGAATTATTAGTAATAGAAAAATAATTATTCATTCTAGCCAATAATTCTATGGGTGATTGAAATGATAGTAGAATTGACGATTTAAGTAGTTCTACATGGCCAGAAAGATTTGTCGACCAAAGCTATCTTTGGTGCACCCCGTCAACTTACGTCTTAACCTGCAGGCTCGGCCGATTACAGCGTCGCGCCGACGGTCACCGGTGCGGAACTAATGGACGCGGGAAGAAAATTAACGCGCTCGCCGTAAAGCATCGGAAACCGAAAAAGTGCGAAGGCCGCGCTCCTAATCGAATAAGCAAAACAGTTTTTCTCTCCCTCGAACGGCTGCCTTTTATATAAGAGCTACATAAATTGCTCGCCCTCCGCGATTCTTCTCCCTCGCTGCTTCAGTCGCATGCTCGCCATCCAGCGTAGAAAGCTCGCCCTGCCCGCCGCCCACTCGCCCGCCCGGTCGCTCGCCGCTCGCCCGGCCGCTCGCCGGACGCTCGCCCGCCCGCTCGCCCGCCCGCTCGCCCGCCCGCTCGCCCGCCCGCCGCCCGCCCGCTCGCCCGTCGCCCGCCGCTCGCCCGCCGCTCGCCCGCCCCGGCTTCGCCCGCTCGCCCGCCCGCCGCCGCCCGCTTCGGCCCGCCCGCTCGCCCGCCCGCTCGCCCGCCCACTCGCCCGCCCGCTCGCCCGCCGCCTCGCCCGCCCGCTCGCTCCGCCCGCTCGCTCGCCCGCTCGCCCGCCGCTCGCCCCGCCCCTCGCCCGGCCCTCGCCCGCCCGCTCGCCCGCCCGCCGCCTGATTGGCCCGCCGCTCCCCCCTTTCGCCCACTCAACCCAACTCGCCACCAGCTCACCCGCTCGCCCTACTCACCGCTCGCCCACTGGCACATCCCGCAGCACTTCCACCATAACCAACCCCGGGTCGGGGGGCCCCCCCACCCCCCCCCCACCGCCCACGGTCGCCCCACCAGCTTGCTCGCCCCCTTATTCGCCCTCTGCCCGTCTTCTTGCCCGCCCTCTTGCCCGACCCTCTTGCCCGCCCTCTTGCCCGCCTTTTGCCCGCCCTCTTGCCCGCCCTCTTGCCCGCCCTCATTGCCCGCCCTCTTTGCCCGCCCTCTGCCCGCCCTCTTGCCCCCCTCTTGCCCGCCCACCACTCGCACCGCGCGCCGCCGGTCACCCGCCGCTCGCCCCGTCCGATTGCGTTGCTCAGTCGCCCGGCCCGCCCTTTCCCGGCCTCATCGATGCGCTGAAAGCTACTCTGGCGCGCAATCTCCATCGGAAGAGCAATAAGTCATAAAAAAGAATTACCGCCGGCGCAAAAAAAAAAGTACAGCAAACGCTACAAGCGAAAAATTTGCGCCTATTGTGCAGGTTTTATGTAGGTAAATGAACACGAAAGAGCTGCTTTATTCCGTTCTGAATACGCTGGCCAGGGAAGCAAAACACAAAGCCGTATGGGAAGCGTTATATTTAACGCGGTGCTTTTGTATACGAGACTGCACTGTCGCAGATGTTACAGGCTTCTAATATTACATTAGCTTATAAGGACATTATAATGTACGTTTTAATTCCATTTAATTCGATAGCACTTTCTCTTCGTTGCACAAAAACTGTCATATTTGCGGAAATTGTGAAGTAAATTATTCTTCCCGTAATTAGGAATACATCCAGTGGCGTATTGCGTTACATATTTTTTCCTGGAGGTATTTTCTGTTTTGAGTTACGAGGTTATTTTTAGAACAGACCACAGTGTCATTAGTTCAAGTACAAGGATTATTAAACTTTAGTTGTAAAACGGATTAGCATTGCTTGACAAGCACAACTGAAAATCGAGTTATTTTACCGATGTAAAATAAACAATGGACTCTTTCAGGTTTGAACCACTCATTGCAAGTACTCGACCTGTTATCTTCTGTATCCCTTTCATTTAATTTTTAAAAAATGTGGTTTATACCCCCTATTAGATGTTCATAAAAAATGAGCAGGGCAGATAAAAAAAATGAAATAATATGTAACTAATACATGAATGTACTTACTTTTAAGTAAGAAGAATAAAATCAATATTTGCATTAAGAAGAGTATAAAAACGAAAATGGAATCGAAAAAGCGACGAACGATCGATGAAACCAAGTTGAATTGTAATAATTTGAAGGTACACTTAATGAACGGCATTAATTTTTAATGTGATTGTGTGTAATTAATAATATTTTAATGCCACAGTGTCATTTTTAAAAATTATATTGTTATTGCCTAAAAGTCTTTGTTGGTAGTCAGGATAGCTAGTTTTGGTAATCGCAGGTTGACTGGAAAATCTGAAGAAACACATAGCACAGAGATGTCTTTGTCGTTCAGACAACTGACATCACAGTTACACCAAAGTGTTATTGAAGATAATATGTTAGTAGAGGCACAAAAGAGAGAGAAGTTAAGAGTTTTGCTTCTGTGTACCTTATGAACAACCATAAAACTAAATTCGGTGGAAGCTTGCAGGTTGCACATGGATCCAGTCTCAGAAACGAAATCAGAAATCACCGAAATAAACCCCGTTTGAATCGCATCATCGACCCTCCTAGAAAAAATTCATCAGTGACGTGCCGTTGCGACAGTGACAAACGTTGAGCGAGCGGAATTTGGGGTACGAACCGGCCGCCGGCGGCAGTAGGTGGCGTCACACGTGGAGGCATATTCGGATTTGTCGACGTCATGGAGGGCTGGCGGGGGCGCGCGTTCCCAGCGAGCGCATCCTGTGAACTCACCGCCTGGAATATGGTTGGGCTTTCTCGCGGAAACGGCGCGGCGCGGCAGGCTCGTCTAACGCGAGCGTCGCGCGCCTTCTGCCCAAATAGCGACGGCATGGCGCGCCATTAGTCGCGTTGAGCGGCGCCTCCCCTTCCCCTCCCCCGCCCCGCCCGCGCCGCGGACGCGCCGCGCCGGCTTCGCCATTGCCCAACCCGCGTGCAACCGCTCCGTGGACCCCAAGCGGCGCCAGTCCACGCGGCCGCCACTCCGCGTATCGTCACAGTTGCGACACGGGGCCTCAAATAGGGTGGAAATATTTGGAGTGAGAGGGAGAGTGGCAGAGAGGGAGTCCAGAGTGGGATTCAACAGAGTTGGGAGAGTCACAGAGTGGGAGTCACAGAGTGGGAGTCACAGATGGAGTCACAGAGTGGGGTCACAGAGTGGGAGTTCACCAGAGAGGGAGGCAAGAGAGGAGTCACAGAGAGGCACGTCACAAGAGAGGAGTCACAGAGTGGAGTCCACAGTGAGTCACAGAGTGCGGAGTCACAGAGTGGGAGTCACAGAGTGGGAGTCACAGAGTGGAGTCACAGAGTGGCAGTCACAGACGGCAGTCACCAGTGGCAGTCACCGAGTGGCAGTCAACCGAGTGGCAGTCACCGAGTGGCAGTCACCCGAGTGGCAGTCAACCGAGTGGCAGTCACCGAGTGGCAGTCACCGAGTGGCAGTCACGAGTGCAGGACGAGTGGCAGTCACCGAGATGGCAGATTCAGTAGAGAGAGGGAGTTACAGATGAGGGAGTCACAGGGAGGGAGTCACAGAGAGATTAAAAGAGAGAAGGTACAGAAAACCGAGTCACAGAGAGCGAGTCACAGAGAGCGAGTCACTGAGAGGAAGTCATGACAGAAAGGGATGTCCAATAGAGAGAGGAATCATACAGAAGAGTTCACGGAGAGGGGAGTGACAGAGAGGCAGTGACATGAGAGGAGTGACAGAGAGGGAGTCAAGAGAGGAGTCACAGAGAGGAAGTCACAGAAAGGGAGTCACAGAAAGGGAGTCACAGAAAGGGAGTCACAGGAGAGGTAGTCCAACAGAGAGCGAGTCACAGAGAGGTAGTCACAAGAAAGGGAGTTCACAGAGAGCGAGTCACCAGAGAGCGAGTCACAGAGAGCGAGTCACAGCAGAGCGAGTCACAGAGAGCGAGTCACAGAGAGCGAGTCACAGAGATCGAGTCACAGAGAGCCGAGTCACAGAAGCGAGTCCACAGAGAGCGAGTCACAGAGATCGAGTCACGAGACGAGAAGTCACAAGAGAGCAGTCACAAGAGAAGGAGTCATAGAGAGAGGGGTGAGCGAGTGAGAGAGGAGAGTGTGACGAGGGAGGAGTGAAGTGGACGTGGCGAAAACATTATGTAACCGTCATGTAAGTACGAGGACGTAAGTGTGTTGTAGCAACTAGATTCTTAACATTTAGCTAGAAAATAGCATAGTAGACGTATAAAAAATTGTACGTTCTACCAAATATACTCCGATCTTCCAGCAGGACCACCGTCATGAGAAAAAAAAACTCTGGATTCTAAAGCTTATTCACAAGGTGAGAATCAAACTATCAACGTGAGGCCATTTCGTCCGTCCGTCGTCTTACGGTTTAAAAAAATTACTCGTTCAAACACGTCTTAGTAATACATTACTGAATTCCCAATTTAATTTCCCAGTTAAAAATATGCGGAACGTGCAGTCAACAAAAAGAAACCACGAGAAAACATGGAAACGTACAAAGGTTATCATGGAAGAAGGATGAGGAGGCAACATGTAGAGAATTACGTGGCGGAAATGCAAAATGTATTGGGAAACACGTCAGGAATATTGGAGGGATTATAGGGATATGCAAAACATTGGATTAGCTATGGGAACATGCAGAAGAAGTCTGGTGAAAGGGTCAGTTAGCTCCCGAGTTACTTTCTTTAGTCGTAATTAAAATGGACAACTCTTTGGATTTTCTTTACGCCCCTATAAGGCGTTTAGCTTGTTCTGTGGCGCCGTAGCAGTAGTAGTTAGAAATCCGTCAAAATCTCAAACTCTAGGCTAGGAATATATTGGATAATTAATATTTTCTGAAATGTAAATTGAAAGGGTATATGTCTTCCAGTTTGTCAATAAAGTTTAGCGAGAGGAAACGTAGACCAGAGAAACAGTACGGCCTTATACGATGTTGTCTCCCAATAGGGGTAGTTCGTCTGAACTGAGTTCCATCATTAAAACTTTTTTTACCTTAAAACAATGATTTACAAATGCGGAATGTGCACAATAGGACGAAATTATTTCTAATCTCGAAAAATTAATATTCCCGCTGAATGGAAATGTGCTTTTTATTAAAAAATCAAATTTTCTTTAGAATTGAAATCAATGACACACAAAAGGTTGTTCTGTAATTATTCCCTCTTTCCACGTGAAAATTCGTTAAAATCATCCAATATAGAAGAGGTATGCAACGTCGCCTACAAATGTGTGAAACATCACGCTCAGCTAGTCCCGTTTCATTTAAATGTTTATTACAAAATTCGCCTTAAACGGAATCTGCCGTGAAAATACAACAGCTTTCAAACCAAATTTCCTAAACTTTGAGAAAGATTTTCCCTTCCGTGACCTGTCTTCCAAACTATGATGTAATCGGGCGTGAAAAATTAACTATTGAAATGTTAACTTGATTATCGCGATGACGGTGATATTTTCAATAACAACTCTATAGTGTCCTCAGGGATTTCGTCCGGAGTTTTGAGGGAGGAGGCACTAGGAGTGGCAAAGGTGGGGTGGCGTCGCGTAAGGGCTGCCGGTTGAGCGAAAACGCCGGTGACTGTGCGTGCGGGCGTGCCGTGTCGCGGAAAGGGTTGCGGGGGAGGGTGCAATCGGGGAAGGGGGTTGGGGAAGGAGAGGGGAGAGGGCGTGCCGCAGATTCCGGCGGCCTAATGATGCGGCTTGCGGTGTAACGGTCGGTGGCGGAGGCCGGAGGCGGCGTCGGCGGTGCGGTGGCGGGGTTTGGCGGTGGCGGTGGCGGTGGCGGCAGCGGGGGCGGC